>PVHP010002297.1:0-91908 GCA_004024765.1 Zapus hudsonius
GCTCCTTCATTGCATAATTGCTCCTTTCTTGGTTTGCTGTTCTCTCCCAGTAGGAACTGTATCCAGCCTATTCATGGCCGCAGACTATGTTTCATGCCAATGGTCTGTTTACTCCAGTTATCGCAAATCAGCTTCCCCTGGCAGCTTGTGCATTGCCCTCCAGCCCTTCACTAACTGCCATCTGGGGGTTGGTTACCATCCTCTTCCAATTTTTTGAAGTAAAAAAGAGGTCAGAATTAGGTGGATCAATATATTGTCTTTAATTTTTTTTCAATAGTTGACATTTCCATATTTTGATCTTTCCCTCCGTTTTCCTCCCTTATCCCCCTTCTGCTTTCATTAAAAAACATTCTTCTCCATTAATCATCATCTTACCCTCATACCTTTTTAAGACCCATTGAGTTAAATAAGGGTTGCTTGCATGATCATGCATACACAGTTATCCAAGGTGGAATTGGAAACTTACCAGTGGCTACATCACTGATGAAATTGGCCTCCTTCTCCCAGAAACCACTAGCCATCATTAGCTACTCTGGGAGGTCTGGGGTCTCTTTTAGGCATTGTTTATTTCTCTTTTTAAAAAAATATTTTATTCATTTTCAAGGAGAGAGAGAGAGAGAGAGAGAGAGAGAGAGAGAGAGAGAGAGAGAGCACGCACTAGGACCACCACCTTGTATGTCTGGCTTATGTGAGTAATGGGGAATTGAACCCAGGGCCTTAGGCACTGGAGGCAAATGCCTTAACCGCTGAGCCATCTCTCCAGCCCTGTTTATTTCTCTTTGATGCAGAGAAATAAAAACTAATTTTTCAGGAAATGTAGGCACAAATCGGCCCCCCTATTTTCTAACACAGTAGTGTTCTTTTGGAGTTCAGTTCCTACTGGTCTCTTCAGGTCTGTAGTTGTCTGACAAAGTGGGAATATCCAAGAAAAAGGAGCAGGGAGGGGAGGTGGAGGGGAGGGGACTGCAGACCGCTGGGTGAGTGCACACCTGAGAACTCCGGCCACAGTCTCACGCTGTACTCTTTGGTCCTCAGCCTCCGAGTCAGTGTATGTGGTCTCTCTGCAATCTCTGAACTCCCAAGGGCGGAGTCAGCCCGTCTACAGGGCTGCCCTCACGAAGCGCAAGATTTCAGGTATGTTTCTGGGGATGCACTTGCTGAAACCAGGCTCTGGTGTGAATACCATGCTTCCACGTGATGCAGCCTGTGATGAATTCCCTGAATGGTGTGGAGGATGAAGGAAACCAGAGGACAGAGTTGGTTACATTTTGGGTGCAAATGTGTTTCTTCTCTATGCAGAGACTGGTGTGCCCTTAGGATGAAATCTGTCTCCAGTCTCCTTCCAACTTCCCTTACTTAGAAATCACTTTCTTCTTTTTTTAAAATCAGTTAAGAAATCTATTGCTTGAACATATTGCATATTGGCCCTATTCCCATTGGGTTTCACTCTTATGTCCCCTCCCCTGTTCTCATTCATGCAAGGACCCTCCTCAGGGTTATCAGTATTCACTGTGGAGTCATGAACACACCAGTCATCTCTGGGGGGAGGGGTGGGCAGTACACAGAATACACCGTCCCATCCTGTGGCTCTTATAACCTGTCCTCTTCCACTACATTCCTGAGTCCTGGAGGACATGCTATAAGTTTCCTTCAGTGTTGAGCTTGAAGATGGTCCCTGAAAAGAAAAAAAAATGAGGCAACACAATACAAACAAAAAAAATCACCAAATTGAAGACAACTTGTGTTACATAGTTAAAGATTAAAGTAAGGCTATATAAGCTTTATGACTCTATTTTTTGATGACAAAGATAAATCTCTAAATTTCATTCTATTTTAGATCTAAGTATAAAACAACCTGCCTTGCAGCCTCATACTCTAAGCCATGAGGACCTTGAACCCTGGTTGTTGGAACCAGAATTTTTATTCCATATCATGATCACCAAAGAGATACAAATTAAACTCTTCTTCCCCCAAACTTACACATCACATAAAAGTTTTATTATATCTCAGAAATTCATGTCACACAGTGGGAAAGCATTGAATCCCTCACAGAACCTTCTAGCAGGGCACAGTCTCCCTTTGCACTGTTCTCCATGTTGACTGAGTCAGGCTGCTCATTCCTTAGGCTGTTTTTAAGCAGAGTGAAGATTTGCTTTATCCACACCGACAATCAAATAGCTGCCTAGGGTTCTTTCCCTTCATTTTAATGCACATTAATCATAACTCAAGGTTGCACAGGGTGAGTAGTAGACGCTGACAGCTAGAGAAAGCCAAGGCAGAGCCCATTGTAAGAGGTCCCCTTCCGTGCACCCATTGTCATTTCAGAAGAGGATGAACTGGATGTACCCAAAGACATCAGTGTCCGGGTGATGTCATCCCAATCCATGCTCGTGGCCTGGGTGGATCCCCTTGTGGAGAAACAGAAGAGAGTTGCTGCATCGAGGTATGTGAGCTTCTTTCTTATCTTTATGTCTGACTACTATGAATGAAATGAGGTGATGTTTTGCTATTGAATGTACACTATTCCATGGGGATCTTGTTCCCACAAATCAGAATCTTCCTGGACGTGGCGGCTCACATCCATACTTCCACCACTCAGGAGGTTGAGGTAGGAGGATTATCATGAGTTCAAGGCCATCCCAGGTTACAGAGTGAGTTCCAGGTCAGCCTGGGCTAGAGTGAGACACTGACTCAAAAAAACTAACCAATCAATCCTACCAAGACTTTGTTTGTAATACACAAAGCAGGGCTTCACATCTCACTTGTTCAGTTTTATCATATGTGTAGAATTTTTAGATTGCATTTCTACCTTGGCCCTAATTATATTTGGCTTTGTCTCATTGTTGCTCTGTCCACCCTAGGAGGAATCTTACTGCAGACCCCAGCAGGATGGATTTTATATCTAATACCTCATACATGGGATTCTTCAGGAGGCATTTGTTGAACTTTGACCCATGCCATGTCCTGATGGGTGATGTAACAAAAGGCACCTGATTTTCCCGTAGAACATGAGGTTATGCTATTCTGCCTTTTACATTCATTTATAGTAACAATAGTAAAAGGTGAAAGATTTATTCCATCTGAAGAGAAACCTGAGCATTATAGTAATAATAGAAGAAACATGGGGTTAGAATAATTTTTATGTTAAAAAGCCAATGGTGAATATAGGCATCAGAGTCTGAGGTGTTCAATGACTGAAAACTTCATATAACCAAGAAAAAAAAAAGCAAAGATCCAGTGATCTAGTTAAATGCTAATATTTTTAAAATATCTAAATTTTAATACTAAATATTAAAATTTGAACCTACTTGCAACCAGAAAAGGGAAATATATTTTGAAATGGATGGGATATAATGTTCAGATAATCAACATGCATACTGTTATTCATACTAGTCTTAGAATATCCTTGATTGTCTGCTAGTAAAAAGACATCTGTTTCCTTTGAAAGACCTCAAAGAATCGTGGTCTTTTCCTGCCATATGGTCCCTCCTGTACAAAGCCTGCCTGGTTACCACTGAGCTTTGATTTCCAACTTTGCTCTGAGAACCAGGAAGAGCTGGAGTTTTCTCAGCGGAACTGCTTAATTAATTACTGCATCTTCAACTGAAGTCTTCTCCTGCCTTATTAAATATAATGATCAGAACATTTTTAATGCCACAAATGCCCTCTACTATGAAGAAGCCACAACAAAGTCTGTTAGTAAAAAAGGAATCCATAAACAGTGTTCACCATTCCTAGAGTGTTGAGGATGTCTGCTATCTGGGCTCTGGGCTCTTTGGGTATGAGTATGCTTGGTGTTTTTCTCCCTGTAAATTACTCTCTGTCCTGTATCATCACACATTTGCTCCATTTGATAAGAATAAGTTCACTTGAGACCACATGTTCCCTTTTCTTCTGAGACAATTGAAACATGTCAAGAAATTGTTCCTTTGTTTTTGGTCTCTTTTCCTGGAAAACCAAGTTCAGGTCCTTTACATGGTCCCTTTCCAGGGCCTCTGCACACAAGGCATCCCTGAACCTCATAAATTCTACACCCACTTTCTCCCTTCCTCCTGTCTTCTTGGTCCTTTGAGCCCTAAGATGTTTTTGCTCTTGAAAGACACTATACTCTATTTCCTGGTCTATTTTACACACCTTTCCCTGGAATTTAAGCAAATTCTCTCAGTCAATAACATAGTCAAAAGTGCTGGGATTAAAGGCGTGCACCACCACGTCCAGGTAAAAGGTTATCTCTTTCTCCTCTTTGATTCTGCTGCTTGCCTCCAAAGTCATCGTGCATGGGGAAGGATGAGCAGCAATGACTCCCGGGATCAACAGGATGCATTGTCGTGTTGCATTTTCTCATAGACAGTACACAGTTCGCTATCGCGAGAAGGGGGAGTCGGCCATGTGGGATTATAAGCAAGTCCCAAACAGGCGCACCTTGGTGGAGAACCTGATCCCAGACACCGTGTACGAGTTCGCAGTCCGCATCTCACAGGGTGAAAGAGACGGCAAATGGAGCACGTCTGTCTTCCAAAGAACGCCGGAATCTGGTCTGTGTTCAAAACAGCCTTGGAGTTTCGATTGGGGGCTTACTACTAAAATAAGATTTTAAGACAATTTGTGAAGTCATAGTGACAGAGGTTAGCATAGGATTTTTTTAAAGTCACATTAGCCATGCATTTTGGTAGGGTTCCTATGTATAAATGCAAAGCAATTAAGATTAGATTCAGGGCTTGATTTAAAAATAAATAAATGAGGGGGCTGGAGAGATGGTTCAGCGGATTGCTATTCAAGAATGAGGACCTGAGTTTGGATTCCTAGCACCCATACAAAATGCTGGGCATTATGCTATGTGTCCATAATTCTAGCCTTGGGGGAGGCAGAGATAGGAGCTTCCCATTGGCTCATAGGCTAGCTAATTCAACTCAAGCAGTGAGCTCTCCATTAAGCCAAAGACTTTGTCTCAAAGAAGTAAAATGGAGAGCCATCGAGGCCTGACATCTACTTCTGGCCTCCACATGCATGCACACACATGTGCAACCACACTCGCAAAGCATGCACGCACACATGTGCACACATACACATTCAAAAACTTAAATAAAAAAGAAACAAATGCAGAAAAGTTAACCGTTTTCCTTAGGTTCACGTTTTGTCCTTGGCTGGCCCTTTCCACCAAAATGTTATGCAAGTTCTGATACGCAAATGTGTTAAGTCCCAGAGGGCAGCCTCGATTAAGGCACCATTGTATGTGTGGATGAGTGTCCCTGCGTGCCAAGTGGCTCTTGTGATAGATGCCATAGATTCTTTCCAGAGGCTGTGGTTGTAGTTGAGTCCGGGGAGAATTCCTCTTCACAAGGCTATGATTCAACAACACAGTCAAAACCATGTCTTTGGAAACTGTACTAAAAGGAAGTTGCACCTGGATTGGGCTTCTTCTCCACTTATTACAATGTTAAGCCATGAAATTCTGAATTCCTAACCTGTCTAGATACATCTAAACTCCCCGTATGAATTAGCAGAGGCACAAATATCTCTCTCCTTTGCCAAGAGCAGGTGGTTTTCTCTCACGTGTCCCCAACATGAACACAGTGGCTTTCCAGACACAGTGTGTGCTCAGAGATCCAGGAGGACCTTGTAAAATGTGCCCTTCTTTATCATCTTGCAGCTCCCACCACAGCTCCTGAGAACTTGAACGTCTGGCCAGTCAGTGGCCAGCCTACAGTTGTCACCGCTTCCTGGGACCCACTTCCAGAGACAGAGGGCAAAGTGAAAGGTAAGAGCCTCCTCCTTCCACCCTGAGTGGCTTTGACTCTGATAACACTGCTCTTCTCACAGAATTGTCAACCATCAAAGAACTAGAAAGGCCACATCTCTAGAAGCGGTGTTAACCCCAGGGACAGAGTCAGCACTGTCTGAGAGCTAGGCGACCACCAAGACGATGATTATGCACCTTCCTGTAGGCAGGGTCTTTGATGTAGCCATCTGGAACATGTCTGTAATTGTATGGTGTGTGACATCACCTTTTCCTGTCCTAAGAAATCCTCTGTCCTTGTCCTTTACAAGTTTGCCATTGTGCCAGCGAGACAGTGAAAGAAGTCCCTAAGGACCATAAATATCTTTAATGAGACCATAAGTAATTTTTAATAGGGATGAAGACCTCAAGTAATAATTTCTAGGAAACAGAGTCGTCTAAATTTCAGCCTTTATTTAGGTCAAGAAAAAAGGGTAACATTAAAAGAGAAAAAGAAATATTCTGGACCTTTAACAGAATAAAAATAGAATAAGATATTCAAAACCAGCTAAATTAAAAATAATCTTTTAGGACTATTAAGTAAACATGCAAATGTTCTCATTTCAATGCAAAAGCACTAAAAATAAAATGTTTCAGAAGTCTGGAGGCATTTTAGAGTCATTTGTTTTGGTTTTTTCTTGGCTTTGGCTATACAAGCATGCCCTAAGGGTAGGAAAGCATGTTTATTCAAAGAAAGGAATAGTTTCATTGTAACTAGGTTTTGCAAGACAATTTTAAGTCTGATACATCAAAAAACCATGAAAAATAGAAACACGGAAAATCATTACTAGTCTCCTTTGAGAGTTTCTTAATTTAAAATATGGAATGGTTCTTTCTTCTTTTCTTTTTGCATTCAACTGTAAGTTAACTTACTGACATGTAGGATGTCTTCATAGGACAATTGGAAGTCAAACAAAATGGGTGTGGAAAGCTACTTCCTATAACTCAGTGTGTCACTTTCCAGTCTTTTTAGAAGAATAGATGATATTCTTCTTCACGCTTGCCCTCCGCTCACTGCAATAAGTCGGAAGCAAAAGGGATTATATACTTAGTCAGACCTGTTAAATCATTGTTTTATGACAAGATGAACCCTGGCTCCTTGTGGAGTAAGTATTGTAATTTGGAACAGGTCTCTGGAATAAAAACATTTTTGGCTAACCAGATTTTAAATTTTAACAAAGACAATTACTGTTCCTCCTGTGAGTGTATCACCTTGCTACCGATTCATTTTTTTCTCTCCCTCATTTTAGCTTCTATTTCTGTATCTCTCTGCTGGAAGAAGCTACTTCTTATCAAATGACAATTGCCAAAAATAATGGTAGTTGTAGAATTTTTATATATATAGAAGAACTTGTGAATCTTAATCTTATTCAGTTTTTATAGGAGCATAGTAGTGGGATTAAAAACCATGATTAATTGGGACATTTTCTGCACTAAGATGTCTAAAACATAAGACAGTATACACACACACACACAAACACACACATATATATGTTGACATCTTTACATAGTTTCCATATGAGTTTAATCCATTAAAATTACAATTTCAAGGTTTTATAGATGGTAAATTCTCTTAATTCTTATAATCCATTAAAATTATAATTTCAAGGTTTTATAGATGGTAAATTCTCTTAATTCTTACTTTGACCACCACAAATGACAAACTTGCTCATTTTCAACAATAAAATTATGCAGAGGCATCTTTTGTTGAAAGTTTTTTAAAAATTAATTTATTGTTAATAATATGAACAAGTCTTATGTTGGTACCCCCATATCCCTCCTCCCTGCCCCCAAACCATTGAGGGACCTCTTCCGTGGGATTGCAGGAAGGCTCATGGGAAGGAGGGCTATGAGTTGTGCAAGCAGTAGACAGTATTTTTTTGAGGGAGGCAATGCCTCTGGATATTCCCCTCACCATGGCCCTTACACTCTTTCCACCCACCCCCCTTCCATGAAATTCCCTGAGCCATGGTGGTTGAGTTTCAAGTTTGCTTGACTATTGAGCTCTCAAGAGTCTCTGGGTTTCTGCTTTGGACTATTTTGAGTCTCCTCAGTGTCTGTCTCCATTATTCTTGCACAGGTTGTCTGACTTGCTGTGGAGGCAGCTCTCTTGCTCATCTCAACACTTCCTCTGTGTTTCATTTGTAAATGTTTTTATTCAGTGTACACTTTATTCAGTGTACTTTTTACCATACTTGGTAATTGCTTGGTTTTCTGTGATTTAAATTATTTTTCAGAGGTCGTTTGGTTTTTGAATCTTGAGTTCATTGAGAGGAAAACAGGCAAGAAGATTTTTTTTAGTTGGAGGTTAAATTAGGCTCTAAAATGTGACTTTGTGTATTAGATTTCCATGCAATCACAGAGATAATGCAGGCCACTCCCATGGTCTTCCATGTTCAAGGGCATTACGTGCTGATAGAGCCAATTTGGGATGTAAACATTAGACACCACACACGTCTACCAGCAACTTTTCTTCACACTTTTAAAATACTGTGGAAGATCCTTATCAGCATATATCGAATCAGAACTTCTGTAATCCCTACAAGAGTGCAGTTATGTTCCAAATGTGGCCATTTTCTGGTTAAATGTACCTATAAAGACTTAAATCGTGGCCATTGCCTTTTTAAATATTTGTAAATTATATTTTTGATCTTTTGCTTCTTGGTTTTTTAATATAGAGGATATGCCAAAGCCATCATAGCTAGTTAGTAAATAAAAGCAAAAAAAATACAAGGTAGGGTCTGGGGAGATGACTGAGCAATTAAAGGGACTTGCTTGCAAAGCCTGTAGTCTGGGTTCAAGTTCCTGACACCCACCTAAAGCCAGACCACGAGAAGTGGCATAAACTGTGCACCAACAGATCTCTTTCTCTCTGTGTCTCTCTCACACACACAAACAAAATGTATTTTTCATACAGTGTAGATAGATGTATTGATAAAGCCGTATAAAGCTGGTCTCCGGGGTTCCATGTGCTGTGTTTCATGTGGCCAGAATGCGTGTGCACTCACGCTCAGCAGGGCCCTGCTCCGCGGTTGATGGCGTGCATTGCGAGTGTGCCCACCTCCCAATGCACGGTCTCACTCATCCTGCCCATGTGGTCTGTCTGCTCAACACAGGACTGTTTTCATTTCCTCCTTCCAACCATCTGCCAACTCATTGCAGAATACATTCTTTCATACGCCCCGGCTCTCAAGCCATTCGGAGCAAAGTCGCTTACCTTCCCCGGACACACCACATCTGCCCTGGTGGACGGTCTGCAGCCTGGGGAACGCTATCTGTTCAAAATCCGGGCGGCAAACAGGAGAGGCCCGGGGCCACACTCCAAAGCCTTCATTGTCGCTGTACCAAGTAAGCATCGTGTGTCCGCTTCCCCTCTCTTCCGCCTCTCTGCCTTCCCGCTATTTGTTTTGCGTTGAGTCATGCTTTTGGGTTTAAAATTGCTCAGTTGATGATTTTAGAGGGCAAAGTTTGCCTAGTGAGTACTAAAATATTTTATGGTCCTTTAGAAATTAATCTCCCATATATTAATTATATGATTGATTTTGTATCACTGTTCAACTTGGGGCTTATATTGAGAGTTTCATATAACACTTTCAGTTGATGACCCTCTTCTACACATAACATGTAAAATGTTCAGTTTATATCTCATTATTTTAGAGTGCAGATTGACCCAGAGGATACTTGTTTTAATTGTTTGGTTAGCTGACCCGTATTAAAGCTAACAAATCCATAAAGATCCCGAAGTGGGGTGGGCTGTTTCTGGACCATGCTTATTTTCTGCCTCTTCACATTCATGTCAGATATGGGCAGCTCTCCCCTTGGTCATGTACTCCGAGGACCACAGAACCAGTACTAAAGCTTTCTGCTGGAAGGAGCTGAGATAAAGATGGAGTTTCTTCCCTGGTCCCCAATGCTATCTAAATTCCCTTCTCAAGACAACCTCTGTTTCCCCATCACTCTATCACTTGCTCTGTTCTCAAGACAGTGAAAGACTGGGTACTTATATAATATTTTGCCTACTCAGGTCTCTTTATTTGAATCCTGGTTTTGGATTTGCAAATATGCCCATCATGAAACAAATTTTAAGAAAGAGGAAAAGGAGATTCTTCATGAGACTTCCGAATATACACATTTCTGGCTAGCCCCAGCCACTTATAAGCTCAATACATGTATTCCTACATGATCTTGAGGGTGGATCAGCTCAGCATTTTGTATCTGGCTTATACACATCTCTTGCCTATTAAAATAGCTATAATGCAGTTGTAACACACCGACACTTATTTTAATAAAGTGCTATGGAAGATTTTATGCTTCTAAAACTGGTGAAATACAGTTATCAAGAGATTGGTCCAGGACCCCAAGGGCACCATCCCCTGAGGATGCTCAAGTCCCCTACATGAATAGAAGATTTTGCACAGAATCTGTGAACATTTTCCCATACACTTTAAATCATCTCTGGCTTACTTACAAACCAACTGTAGTGGATATGCTACGTGAATAATTGTACTATAGCTTTTAGGGAGAAATGACAAGGGAAAGGAGTTTATACAGGCTCAGAATAGACACAATTCTTTGTTTTCCTCAAACCTTTTCTATTTGGCTGGATCTTCAGCTGGAGGAGGAGAGCCCATGGATATAGAGGGCTGATCTGGATATCAAAATCCTCATTTCAGAATTCTCTCAAATAACAGATCATGACATCACTTGCCTCAGTGTTTAGGGATTCATATTTACATGGATTTTCTAGGACTATATCTGTTACTGAAAGGGAAACAGAACTTTATTTTAAAGAATGCTAAAATTGGGAATATACATTTTAGAGTTCTAAGAGATTAGAAGTGATCATCTATGATTACCAGTTTAGAATACCTATGTACTACGTGGTAATTGCTTTTTGTCACTTTACCTTTAACTTTCTTTTGACACACATTCTTTAACATGTTACAGCCAGTGACAGTGAGCCCAAGGTCCAGCAGAACACCGGGGATAACTGGAAACCTAGGACCTCCCAGCCTACATTACCTGCTCCCCAAACCCCAGCATCCTCAGATCACACTCCCCCAGGCAGAAATGCCAAAGATCCTCTACTTAACTTAAAGAACAAAATCCTGGCCAATGGTGGGGTGCCCAGGAAACCCCAGCTTCACCCTAGGACGGGAGACCTGGCTCTTCAGTCCACAGAAGTCACTGGTGAGGAGGAGGAACTGGATTCCCTTGAGGACCCTCGTGAATCACCTTCCCAAACCCAAGAACAGAGGCAAACGCTGAGGCCACCAAGCAGACCTGGCCACAGGGTCCCAGCTCCTGGAAGGACTCCAGCCAGGGCTGGGTCACCAGTGCTGCCCCGGAAGGAAGGTGCGGACAGGCGTGGCCTCTTTCAGGCTTCCCATCCTCGCCTAGGGGTCGCCCCCTCTTCTGCCCACCATCAGTCCAGCGCCATTGACAATGATTCAGTGGACTCAGATGAGGACGCAGAAGCAGACGTCCCACATCCTAAGGCAGCCTCCTCCCAACATCTCCCTCCCAAGAGCCCAGCCCAGCACCGTCCAGACCTGTCCCCCAGCCGCCAGGCAGCCTCGGGTCTCCTTCGTGAGCGAAGCCCCATGCACCCCGGTGCCAAACCAGCCTTGCCCATGCGGAGGCAGCCCCAATCTTCCTCGGTCGAGGAGGATTCCATCGCTCCAGCCCCACACCCGAGACTTTCTCCATCACACAGAGGGTCCTCTCGGGTACTGCCTTCGCAACCACACTCGAGGCCCCTAGTCTCTAAGGGCTGGAAGGATGCCCAGGCCTCCAGCCCCCATGCTCCCTCCAAGACAGAGGCCTCTGAGGAAGGGGACACTTCTGATGGCGGGGATGGCAGTGACAGGGATGTCGAAGATCCTGAGAGGCCAGCAGAGGCCACCGCCCCAACCCAGAGGGCCAGGCCTGCCTCTGGACACTTCAGTTTGCTCCGGAATAAACCCTTCTCTGTCAATGGAAGGACTCCACACAGGTTCCCCAATGGCAGGGGACTAAGGATGCAACCCTCGGGGTCCTCACCACCCATTGCTCATTCGCAGCCAGCTTCCCACCCTAGGCTTGACTCAGATGTCCATGGACACGGGGAAGATGAAGCCCCACTTCCAGCCACTGTGGTCAATAAGCACATGCCTTCCGCCTCCAGGCAGCCTGCCTCCGGGGGCTGGGATCCCCGAAGAGGTCCCCAGAGAGGGACCAGCCTCTATAGGAAAGAGCCCGTCCCAGAGAACCCCAAGTCTGCTGGGACAGACGAGCCTCCTGAGGGCAAATCCTCTAGTCTGTCCTCCAAAGCCCAGGACATTCAACAGAGCACCGAAGTGACCGCAGGTCGCCAGGGGTCCCCTGCACGTCCCCCACCAGCGAGGTTGCAACCCTACCCCGGGGCCAGTGTCCCCCGAAGAATGGCACCCGGGCGGATCCTAGAAAAGCAGCATGAGGTAGCCATCCCCCAGAGCAAGGACACCGAGAGGTCACTCTCCCAGCCCAAGCTGGCCCTGGCTCACGCCGGGCACGCCCGGCCCATATCCCAAGGCAGTACCCACTCCTTTTCAGATCCACACACCCCGAGCTCACGTGGGGTGCTCCACTCGGTGCCCCAGAGCCAGGGTGAGGATTCCCAGGATAGCTACGATGATAATAGCACAGAAGTTGACGACCCTGATGTCCGGACCCCTGCCCAGGCCACCCACACCAAGGATGCCACCCCAGCCCTTTTCAAGCACCGGCAGGTGGGGTCTCGGGTGGAAAGCAGCGAAGACAAACCTCCAAGGCCCAGCCGGCCCAGTAGTCCCCATCCCCACCTCCGGGTCCCTGGCAGAGCAGGGGTCCAGACCACACCAGGCAAGAAGTCCCCATCCTCCAAGCATCCTCAGCCATCGAAATCACAACAGTCAGTCTCTGCCGAGGAGGAGGAAGAAGAGGAAGAGGAGGGCTTTTTAAAAGGGAAGGAGGACCCTCTGTCTGCCTCTGTCCCAAAGTGGTCCTCCACTCCCAGGGGCAGCAAGTATGGTGACAGGGGCTTTGACAAGGACAAGGCTACCATTGAGCTAGCTCCCCGAGGGAGCCCTGCGCAGGAAGAGAGCCACACTCCTGGAAAAAGACCTGCTGCCCCACCCCCGGGCAGCCCCCCAAGAGCTTCACGACCCCCTACCCGCCACCCTCCTGGCAGCTCCGATCCCATCGCGAGCACCCACACCTGGCCCAGGTACACCACCCGGGCCCCTCCCAGCTACTCCTCCACCACGCCCATGCTGTCCCTGCGCCAGCGAATGCAACGCAGGTTCCGGACCCCAGTCTCAAGGCAGCCTGCGAGGCCCTCTCACACGCAAGGTAACCCCGTTAACCACCTCACCTTGTATATCCCAATTCCTGGGAGGGGGTTTTAATTTTTAATTAATTTTTTTTGTTTAATTGAGCAATCACTATGTCCAAGCACACTGTCAAAAGCTTTGCACAGGCATTGTAATTCCATCCATGTGGGCCTTGTTGTTCAGATGAGGAAAGGCCTCAGGGGTCAGAGTGACTGGCTTCCCATCAGACTGCTGTGAAATGTCTGAGCTATAATCTGGTCCCAAATAGGAAGTTCACTGATCTTTGAAAGTGTGTCACTACTATGGTGCTCTTGTCAGTTACTCGCATATTTAAGGAACTAGCTTTGTATTCAGGATTTTTTTTTGTTCCTGTTCTCCTGTACATCAGACACAACCAAACATGCTCAGAATTCATAGGAATTGTTCTGACACTGATCAACTCATGGTGTCTAAAATGGACACTAAAGACAATTGTCACACTGTGGAGTCAGGCTCATGCATGGATTGTATTCTGTAACAAAGGATGGAGCATAGGCAGCTATGAGATGGGGTCTGCATGGGCTCCGGGGGGGAGAGGGTCCTAAAATATTTACCATAGACTTGTGTTCAATGGAGCCTGCATGTAGTTGGGATGTCCTAGAACATTCTTGAATGAATGAATGTATATTAGTATTTGGTGAATTTTTAAAAATGGGGTGTTATTTGTAGGCCAGCCTGGTCTGGAATACAGATCTACAGTGTATTCAAACTCAAAGCAATCTTCCTGCCTCAGCCTTTAGAGTTTTGGGATTACAGACATGAGCCACCATGTCTGGTAGTATTTGTTAATCAACATGACATACTGTCATTTTAGCCCAATGTAAAGACAGACAAGGTCCCACGTTGAGGACAATTTTCCATTAGGACTATTTTAAACAAAACAAGGATTTCCATTTGTAGATGTAAAACTCACATGGCCTTGTAGGTAGTAGAAACTCAATAAACACTTACTAGATAACTAAAGATATAACCCAGAATAAATCTGACCAACAAAACATCAGAAGCCCCAGAACTTTCTCACCTGAGTAAGGCTGGGTCAGAGAGGCCCTGGTTTGAGAACACAGGCCAGCCACCCCTGAGAAGAGATGCCACTTGGAGGAAGGCTGTTGCACCTGCTGTACGTGGTCTCAGTAAATACTTCCCAAGCAGCTCTGAGTCCAGCATGCTTGGAGACAGCACTATGCACATCTACTCCATGACTAAGGACTGGGAACAGAGTCAGAAATAGTTGTTGTAACCATTACCTTCTCACTGCTGGGACAAAACACCTGACCAGGAGCAGCTTATGGAAGGAAAGGGTTTATTTCCACTTGCAGTTTTGAGGGGAGGTTTCATCATGGTGGAGAAAGCCTGGCAGGAGCAGGAAGCTGGCTCACATCATCACATATCAGCAGGGAGAAAGCAGCAAGAGTGAGCTAACTAGCATTGGCAAGGGGGCTGGAATATGAAACCCAAGGCCTCCCGGTGACATGAGCTATGGGAGACACTTTACATTCAAACTACCGCAGTTGTCCTGATTGGCAGGATGGCATTTAGTACACGTTAGAGACAATTGTCTCCATCATTGCACCCCTTCCCCTTCCTCTACTTGTCTAAAATGAAGCTATAGCTACTAAGGCCTTAAACCTCATACGCAAATGTATTTATGTGACACATTCTCGTCCCTCTAGCATTGTCAGAAAACTGTTACTTGACTGTACTTTTGTAGAAGTCACAATGTAAGGTTATTATCATCTAGTAGGGGGGCTGTTGATTTAAGATTCTGTTTCCTGTTTGTTGGGTATGATGTGTTACAGCTTAGTCTGGTATGAAGTCAATGGTCAGTTCAGAAATGTTGAATGAACTGGGTTCTGGTTTTTGATTTTTTTTTTTTTGGTTCTTTTCCCACACTGTAGGTTATAATGGCAGACCAACTGTAGAAGAGAAAATGCCTCCTGGTAGTATTGGAAAACCGAGTGGACAAAGAATTATCAATGGTCCTCAAGGAACAAAGTGGGTAGGGTGAACTTCTTTACACACTCAAGTTCTCATGCTCTTAAGAAGAGAAACATCCTGAATACTGTGTGCCCATAAATCAGTCAGCCTGCCTTCCTTCTCCTCCCCTCCTCTCTCTTCCCCTCTCCTCTTCTCCATTCTCTCCTCTCCTCTCTTCTCTCCTCCATTCTCCTCTCCTCTCCTCTTGTCTCCTCTCTTCCCTTCTCTTCTCCTCTCCCCTCTTCTATTCTCCCCTCCCTCCTCTCCCCTCTCTTATCCTCTCTCCTCCCCTCTTCTCTCTTCTATCCTCTCCTCCATTCTCCTCCCTCTCCCCCTTTCTCTTCTCCTCTCCCCTCCTTTTTCTTCTCTCTCTTCTGTCTTCTTTCTTTGATAGGGTCTCACTATGTAGCCCAGTTTGGCCTTGAACTTGAGATCCTCCTGTCTGGGTGTGCTCCATCCCATCTGTCTCAATATTCAAAGGTTCAGGATAGACTAGAATAAAATATCATGTTTCTCCTTGGTGACCTGGGATCTCTCTTGTGTGTGATGATCATCACATTGAAGAAACTTTTTTTCCCTCTTCTCTACTTTTGATTACTTCTTTGAAGATACATGAATATTATTGCTTTCAACATTCAGAAACTCTGGGTCTCCTGAGTTTGTTTCTTGCATATCTGATAGGCAAGGCCTGAACCTGTTCTACATTTACCTAGACTGACAGGAAGATCAGTTACCTGGAGCCCACAGGATGGTTTTTCCCGTTTTCTTCCCTAGATTTGCTTTTTATTTTTAGCTTAGTGTGTGATTTAGTATTAAGTGTGTTTTCTGTTAGCTGTTTTGGATTCTTTGTGAAAGGAAGCAGGGTAAAACCAAACACAAGCCTCTAAGTCAGAGCTCATTTTCACCAGATTAGTCTTTGATCCATTCAACAATTGGAGTTTGACTAAAAAAATTTTTTTAAATATGCATTAGTTCTTTATGTTTAAACAAAGAGTATATTAACCCTGCCTGGGGTTGATATAAATGTTTAGGAGATTTTTGTGGGTTGAGAGTCCTGAATAGGAAACATTACTCAGGAACTGAAAATATTTTAAAGAATAAAAAAATCACTGTGGATTTCTCAAACTTTCCACTTATAATGGAATGGTTTAGGAAAACATATTAAGAGTCTTTGTGCAATTTTTAATCATAGGTGATCTAAAGATGCATTTAATCAAGGGAATGTAAGTTTATAAAGAAATAATGCAAGTACAAGCAAAATGCCATTGTAAACCATCTTGAATTAAGTAGTGCGGAGTGGATTTTGAAAGTAGGATTTATATAAATAGATCTTACTTTTACTGTCAAAACAGGACTTCTTCCACAATCATGTAGAAGACAGGGTTTCTGATGTTAACAAGCTTGGGTTCTTGCAGTCTTGTCAATTACAGGCTGAGAGTAGAACCCGATCATTTGTGTATCTGATAGGTAGCTAAGTGATGGGCAGGGCTAGTGCAGGACTGTGTTTAAGGGACCACACGGATTTCTTTCTTAATAGATATCAATAATAACTTTATCAAATTTTAAAATTTCTTAGAATATGACATTTTTGTATGTATTTTATATGATGTAGTGTTTTTACAGCCTAAATAATTTTTGATTTGATAAAATGGCAACTTGAGTTTTAGCAAATTATAATTTGCACTTAACTGCTGTAAATCTTACAAATGAAGAAAATGTGTTTTCCTCTCACATCATGGCTTCCTTCACACATGTGTACAATGGGCTGGATTCATATGAGCATTTCAAACTGATAACATACTCTTCCATCTGTCGCTTGGTCTAGGTTGTGGATCTGGACCGTGGCTTAGTGTTGAACGCAGAAGGGAGGTTCCTGCAAGATTCCCATGGAAATCCTCTGCGGGTGAAGCTGGGAGGAGATGGGCGCACCATTGTGGGTGAGTGAGTCGGTTTCCTAGGATTGGACAACGTAGCTCCCATCTTCTTCCTCCTCCTCATGCTTTTAATGGGCTTACTTTAGACCATGTGGGAAGAAGGACCTAGGAAGAGGCAAGACTCAATAATTCCCCTCTTAGCTTTAGTTACCCCAATCCTTCAGACTTTGCCCTCTAGAGAGGAGTCTTCAACATTGATCCTAAAATCAATTAATTAGAGCAAGGATCTGAAACCATGGCCTGCAGGCCAAACCCTGCACTGCCTTTTTTGTATAAGACTTGGTCAGCATAATTCTTATGTTTTTAAAATGATTGCCTCTCCTAAAAGGAAGAATTTGTGACGTGTAGTAATTATATGAAACTCACATTTTAGTGTCCCTGCGCAGAGCCGCCCTGGACCCAGCCATGGTTATTTATGTGTGGTCTGACTCATCTATCCCATATTGTTTATGGAATGTCTTTTGTATTTTCTGCCCTTGAATGGTTGAGACAGAGCCCATCTGGCCTGTAAGGCATAAAAAATATTTACTCCCTAGTCTTGTATGGAAAATGTTTGCCATCTCTGGCCTAACCTTACATGTTTTCTTCCTTAAGAGTAGAAATGGAGAAGGAAAAAGAACTGGAGCATATTGACTTAAAGTTATATATTTATATCAAGTAATGGACAGTGTAAGAGGACCGTTAGAAGCTAGGAAGCAGCAGTTATGACCACCTCTCCTTTGCCATTTTCACTGATTAAAGCACACACATGCATCTGCTTTGAGAAGACACCTGGTTGTTGTTGTTCGCTCCCCCCATCATTTCTCCTTGATTCATAGTTCTTGGTTGATTTCATTTCAGATCTTGGAGGGACCCCTGTGGTGAGTCCTGATGGCCTCCCCCTCTTTGGGCAGGGACGACATGGAAAACCCCTGGCCAGTGCCCAGGATAAGCCCATCTTGAGCCTTGGAGGGAAGCCTTTGGTGGGCTTGGAGGTCATCAGAACAACTACCCATCCCCCTACAACAACCATGGCACCAACTACAACGACCACCACTGTGGCCACCACTACAACGCCCCAACCCACCACCACCACCACCCGCCACACCACCACCACCACTGCCCGCCGCACCACCAGCACCACCACTCGCCGCACCACCACCACTGCCACCCGCCGCACCACTACCACTGCCACCCGCCGCACCACGCCCACCTCAAGGCCCACGACCACAGTTCGAACCACTCGAAGGACAACCACCACCACCACCACACCAGAACCCACCACCCCAACTCCTACCTGTCCCCCTGGGACCCTGGAACAGCATGATGATCATGGCAACCTGATAATGGATTCCAACGGGATCCCAGAGTGCTACCCTGAGGAAGGTAACCAGCTTTGATCTGATGGGCACCAACCTACTTAGCTGGTCCACTGCAGATCAGAGGAGGACTGGGCACAGTAGAATGTGACTACCAGCACCTTGAATCTCTGCAGGTTTGTTGGGCAACACTGTGTCACGATCAAGGTTGTCAGATTTTGTAAGTAAGAAATACCGTGTGGAACATACCTAGACTAGCAACAAGTTCTTTGCTGCTCATCTAAACTTTAGGGGGTCCTGTGTTTTATGTGGCAGGCTTGGTCACAACCCAGGTCAGAAACATAACTGAGAGAAAGAGAGAATCGGTTCCTTATGCCCAATCAGAAGCAGCTTTAGGAAAGAAAGGGTTTGTTTTCAGCTTACAGCTTTGAGGGAAAGTCCTTCACAGTGAGGAGAGCATGGCAGGAGCAGGAAACTGACATCACACGGTCACATCATCAGGGAGGGAGAATTATAAAGTGATACAGCAGAAAGCAGAGCCAAGGCCAGCCCCCAGTGACACACTTCCTCCAGCAAGGCTCTACCTTTTAAAACTTCCACAACTTTCTAGAACAGTGGTGATGACATGAGAAGTGTTCAAACATGAGTTTATGAAGGACATTTTACATTCAGACCCACAAGAAGAGAGAGAGAGAGAGAAGAGAGAGAAAGTGGGAGAGAGAGAGGAAGGAGGAGGAGGTTGGTTCTGTGATTATGTGATTTGAACAGGCTTGACGAATGTCATACTGGATGGACCATGAGATCACTGAAGAGCTCTGTAGATCCAGGAGAGCTGTGCTTCCCTCCCATACTAGGCGGTTGAACACTCCTTGATGGACGTTCCCCTTGGAGGGTGCTAACCCTCACCAGGCCAGGCTTCTGTGGGAGTGCAGCTTCCCTGGGGTAAGAACACACCCTCTTTGCATGATGTGGCTCTCCACCTGCCCCTGGCCTCAATCTGACTTCCCACTGGAATGGGAACCACCAGTGTCCAGGCTGCTGGTGGACCAGCACGTCATCGTCCTTTCTCCTTGGACCCCTATTCAAGTTACTTTGGACAAAGCTATCTTACCTTCTCATCAGACACAGATAAATACATCTTCTTCCCTTGGGTTGAAATGAGATGTGGTGTCAGCTGTAAAGCCTGTGTGTACATAGCTCACACAGAGTGAAGACCTTTTATTTCAGTGATCATTTCCAAACCAGAATTCTTACCAGCATTACTGCCTGTGACAAACCCAATCGACATAAACATGAATGCTATATTCAAATGAGAATTCTCTCTGAGGTCATTCTTCTCATGGGAAAGAGCAAAATTAACATGAAGCATCTAAAAAGCTCACGCCAAAGAATAAGGAAACGCAGGAGGGAGAGAGCCGCGGTGGAGAAAATCCTTATCTGTTCACCCAGTGAGTACAAACTTGAATTGACCTTTGAATTTCTCATACTCAAGTGGCTTCTTTCTTTGTCATCCATCAGTATATTTGTTTTATATATTTTTTATTTTTTTAATTTATTTGCAAGCAGGGCGGGGATGGGCACACCAGGGCCTGTTGCCATTGCAAATAAACTTCAGATGATGTGCCACTTTGTGCATCTGGCTTTACATGGATGCTGGGGAATTAAATCCTGGGCCAGCTGGCTTTGCAAGCAAGTGCCTTTAACTGCTGAGCCATCTTCCCCAGCCCCATATTTATTTTTAAAATTAGAAATATGACTAAAGCAGATAATTGCTTAATATTTTGGTTGTAAATAAAAGTGATTACTTAGGATTTTATTTTAATTACTATTATTTTATGTTTTATTTTATATGCTTTTAAGGGCCTTATCACATGCTATTATCATTTATTTTTAATGTTTTGTTCTTTAATTTGGCACAAGTCTTTGGATTTCCTGGTACAACCCAAAGAATAGTTTATATCTAGGCAGTATCTTAAAAACAAGTCTTGTGAAAAAAATTAAATTTTGTGATAGCAACATATCTTCATATTTTTAATAGATTATGTTAGTTTTTAAAATATTTTTGTATTGTTTGCCTAACAACGTTATGAAATGTTTTTCTCCCTTTCATTTCTTCTAATCATAGTTATTTTTATCTGTTAAGTTTTGGGCAATTTCTAATACAATTTGTTTTAGTTGATATTCATTCCTTCCTCCAGGCCTCGACCTCCCTAGTGTCCCCCCACTTCTGTACATGTCACATATGTCCCTTTGCCCTTCCCCCACTCCTCTTCCTATGTCCCTTTTTGTCTGTGCTCTTGGATGTCATTTTACCTTTATAGGTTTATCCATATGTGTCCCCTGTATAAGCATACATATGGATATGTATATCACAGAGAACCTGCAGTTTGGGACACCTTAGCTTTTAAATTTAAACCATGTTGCTGTGTGTGGTTGACATGCAGAGAATTGCCCATGGAGGTGAGAATACTGTGTGAGCTCATCACCACCAATGACACACACACACCCAACGCCTCTCAGAGGCCAATCTCCCCCCCCCCCACATACTGCCTGTTAGAGTCATTCCCTTTCCCTCCATTTCGTTTCTTGGACTTGCTCTTTCTGTCCATCTCCAAGGTTAACACTCACCTTGCTTAACGGGTTCCTTGCGGCAGGTTCTCCTGGCTTCCTGTCCACTTACTTTCTGCCTCAGCTTCTCCAGTGTGACTATGAGCTGGATAACGTGCTTGCCTCTTGTGTGGGAATCTGGTTCCAAGGATGGCCTGAGCTTTGAAAGCAGCAGAGTTGAGATTTCTCTAGAAAAGGCTGCACAGTGACAATAGAATACAGTCCTGTTTGTTGGCTGAGAGCTGTGTAGAGACCTCAGAGGAAGGCCTGTCTCTGGCCTCCCCTCTGCGGAACCAGTGCACCATCCCTGTCGTAGCTCTACTTTTCACGTTAGGATTTCCCTCGTTCACCCTCCTGTGTTGTGTAGACCAGTGTGCACCCATGGGTGCTGGGGCTCCATCTCTGTGCGGCTACAGCTTGTCTGTGGCCCTTTCCAGACCTGTGTTTATTGCTGCAGAAGTTTTAACCTAGAACTTGCGTTGGTGGTCAGTGTTGTGTATATCAGTGAGGGGCTCTGTTAAGCCCCCCTTCTTGTCCCCTTCAGTTGACCATGGGGCATTCCATTCCTTTTATAAAGTCCTAGCCCTTTGTTTAAGCCCTCCAGTTTTAAAAGGCATCTTTTCAGAGCTCTTATTCAACACTGCTTTCAAGTAATGTTCTAGAATAACCTTGGGCCATTCCGTCATTCCAGTAATTCAAGTGGTGTTTGTGGGTACTTCCTCATTTGTTATGGATACCATACTTTCCTCTAGCCATGGATGCATATTACATGCTGGTTTCCTGTATGTGATTACATTTGCTGTTCTTTATAAAAAACACACATGCGTGCACAAACACAATGGGATTTTTGTTTGTTTTGCTGCTGGAACTCCTTGTAGCTGAGAGAGTACGTTGTTTCATCTCGAATTCCCCATGGTACGAGGTGATACTCTTTGGGCATCTAAACATTAACTAAGATATAGGCATTCTCTAGTGTCTAACTTTGAAGTAAAAAGCAATGAACTTTGTTTTTCAGGATCCTTTTCTACGGGAGATCCGATGAGATTGTTTATAGTTAGGAATGTTCTGAGCCGGCTGAGTATTCAAGAATCTGTAATGTGACAATGTTGCCTGTCCCAGAGGAATATCGGTCATTATGGAAAACGGTTCCACCCTGCCATGGCTTGCCCTTCTGACAAAATACAAAGAAGAATAATTGGAATTCACTTGTGCTGGACCCACTGGACAATGTGGAAACGCGCCTGTGTTCCCATGTGCTGTCAGGGACTTCCTGTCTCTAACCGTCTACTGAAAACAGAATGGGCTTCTGAAAAAGTGTTTTCGATCCCTCTGGAGCTGAGGCCCTAATTCTTTGGAGACAGCTCACACTCCTTTTCTCCACGACCATGAGTACCATACTCAAGTTTATCCTAGGCCACCATGTTTGTGATCAGAAGCTACTGCTGTAAGAAGTTCAGATGGCTGGCATGGATGCCAGGCTGACGTACAAACTGTCACAGTTCCAGATGGATCAGGAGGGCATTCAGGAGGAGCAAAGTCAAGTGGTCAGTTGTTCTTTAAAAAACCAGTGAATATGCTCACTCCATCTGGAAGTTACTTAGAAGTATGGTGGTGCTAATCTGGAGTAAAAAAAAATGGCTGGTTTTCTAAAAGTACTATGTTAGTAAGATATTCATGTATATGACCGAGGCTATAGCTTGTCCTTCACCTCAAGCAGTGATGTCTTCAGGTAAAAGCATCGTTTCTGTGACCTACCGCGTGCACTGTTTCAGCATCCCAAGGAATTCCCCTTAACACCAGGAATCGACAAAAAAAAAAAAAAAAAAAAACTACACTTCTCCCTTTCCTTGTTTACCCTGAGATACAAAAGTTGTGCAAGTTATTCCCTTTTTTGACATGGATAAATATAATGGAAATTGAAACTGAAATTATCATCAGGAAAAAGATAATCTGCTCTTAAAGTAAAATTGGCAAAGGGAAGAAAATGGTAAACTGGAAGCCAATGATACGACAACCCCATACTTGGAGGAGTGTGAACCTGAACAATGGTTTGAAGTGACCCAGAAGGAATTTATCTCCGATGCAGACATACTGACATTGGCAAGGTCTATGGAAAACCGTGCTTAGTAGTTTTTTTTTTTTTTTTAACGAAATGACCATCCTACCCCTGACTGTTGGATAATCTAGAACAAGTCATCGCTTCAAGGGGTGGGGCAGGTGCTGGAACACATGGCTTTGTGCTATAATCCTCAGAAGGCTGGGCCAGGCGACTGGGGAGGTGCCCCTGCTCTCTTCTGGGAGTCGGGTGGGGGTTCATTTTAGTGTCACAACACTCACAATGATGATCTCAGCTCCAAAGAGCTGGTAGGATCATTATATTGAAATGTTTCTGGAATGATCAATGATTTTCTAGCAATGGAAAATTCCAATTCTGGTAATGATGATTTTCTAGTAATGGAAAATTCCAAAATCGTTACGTATGATTTTTTTGGTGACGAGAGTTTATACTTTTTGCCTGATTTTTCTTTCGTTCACTGTGGGATGTTGAGGAGAGTGGGTTTATAATCATTGGTGCTGGCTAGTTCAGAAGTAAAAGTTGTTTATATGTACCTGCACACGTGTGAGTGCGTGCGTGTGTGTGTGTGTGTGTGTGTGTGTGTGTGTGTGTGTGTGTGTGTGTGTAGGTCAGAGAACAACCTCAGGTGTGTTTCTTCAGGTGTCACCAACTTTTACTGAGACCGGATTGGGTTTCTCATTGGCCTGGAGCTCAAGTAGGCGACACTGATTGGCCAGTGATCCTAGGGATCTGCCTATGCTCACCTCCCTAGCACTGGGATTATCAGCACACACCACCATACCCAGGTTTTTCTTTCACATGGGTCCTGGGGATTGAATTCAGGTCCTCATACTTACAAGGCAAGCAAGTGCATTACCACATGAGCTCTCTCCAAGCCCACAGAGGCAGTTTTATGACATATAAAGGGTTTCAAGCTCAAGTTCTATTCTTGACCAGTGGTGTGACTCCACACTTCTAATAAATTCTCTCAGAGCCTTGGTGTCCTGGCCCGAGAAATGGGTATGCTAAACTCAGTAGTCCCAAAGGTGTGTTGAGAGGATTAACTCAAACAATATGTACAAGAAAGTGCCTGCTGTGCAGACAGCATCCAATAAATAACTCATCATTTCTTCCTCCTACCAACCCCCCTCTATACCCTTTCAAGAGGACATAGTGTCTCGTGAGCTCTGTGTAATAGCTGTGAGCTTCAAGTCAAGGGAAGGGAAGAAGTGCCTCTAAGATTTTTGGTTAGAAAATCTTCTTAAAAGACTTCTGGGTGTTGAGGAGATGGCTCAGTTAAGCTGCTTGTTTCATAAGCCTGCTGACCAGAGTTCAAATCCCCAGCACCCATGTAAGTCTGGACACAAAGTGGGACACATATCTGTAATCCTAACATGCTGTGGTAATGGGATGTGGAGCCACAAAAATTCCACAGCTCATGGGATCTGGGTAGACAGGCCTTCCCAGCAGAAAAACAAACAAACAAACAAACAAACAAACAAAACAGCAGCAAAGACAACATGACAAAAAAAATCTCACCAAGACTTCTATACATCACACTGAAAGTAAAATTCTCTAGTCATAATAGATCTAGTGGTTAGTAAAGCCTAAACTATCTTAAAGAGAAATTTGTAAGTGTTGGCATATCCTATCCAACATTTGTATGCAAGCGAGAGTCCACTTAGGACCAATTTATTTCCTGAGTTGGTGAGAGACTGGGGCTTACAAGAGAAGCCCAGGGAACTAAAGGTAAACTAGAGTGTTAAGAAGCAGGAAATTGTCCTCTTTGTAGAATATTCCAAAAGCAAGAGAGGGGTGGAGAGAAGGAAAGCTGATGATAGGAGTTCCCAGGGACGGGTTATTATCGCCAGTCGGAGCCTTTCCCTCTTGGCTGCTTGCTGAGCTCCTGTCACAAGGCTTCGCTTCAGGTCCCAGAGCAATGCAGGCAGGTGGGTGAGGGGGCCGGGAGGGTGGCAGAGGGCTCTGGGGATGCAGGGCCAGGAGTTTGCTCCAGACCAGAGGGCATCTTGAAGGAGAGGAAGCCTGCTTCTGTTTTGGTGTTCTGATGGTATGCCTTCTAGAAAAGTGAGGGATTCTGGGATTGGTGATTTGTTTCAGTGAATTGTTCTGCGCAGGGGCTGGGTTCTGAGGAGCACTGGGAGGAGCCCTGGGCATGTGGTGACTCATCTTCCCTCTTCTTCCCTAGAGGACTTCTCAGGCCTGGAGACTGATGTTGCAGTGCCCACAGAAGAGGCCTACGTTGTGTACGATGAAGGTATTGGGCTGACCCCAGCACACTTGCACACTTTCTTTTCTGATCTGAAGAGCTCATTTTAATTACAAGTCGATGACCTCAATACACCAGGACAGAGGTTGTAACCAACCACCTGCCTAGAGTTCAAGTCACTCCCCGTATGCATGTTTGATCTAAAATGCAAACAGCAAGCGTGGTGTGCAAATGCAGTTTCTTTTTCTGGTTTTTCAAGGTAGGGTCTCCGTCAAGCCCAGGCTGACTTGGAATTCTCTATGTAGTACCAGGCTGGCCTGGACCTCACATCCATCTTCCTGCCTCAGCCTCCCGAGTGCTGGGATTAAAGGCATTCACCACCACTCCCAGCACTCTTTCCTTTTCGGATGATATAATAGAAGCAATGCTCTGATGGGTTGAACTCCTCTTGTGGGATCTTTTTAAGTACAATAAGTTCAAGTATCCGAAATGAATACAAACACCTCTGGCCACATCTGTAACAACTGTCAATAAATGGCCGCTGATGCTATCATTACTTTTAGGACCCTGGGATCATCTGTGCCTCTGCAGTTGAGAATGTCACATGGAGTCTTGCGACTCTGACCCGTGAGCTCAGGATGCTATCAGGACATGCTTCCTTCCCTTTGCCTGCCGTCAGCCATAACCCCAAGTTGTCTTGACTCAGCACAGTGTGAATAATGCTACCTTTGATGCTTGATGATTCATAATCGAGTTTGATGTCGAGGCTTAATCCACCACGGTTTTCAAAGACAAGCTGACCTGAAAGAAAAGCAGGATCCTTGTCTTTCCCACTATCTTTAAACATTTGAAAGCACGACTCCCCGTCCCCTTCCCCTGACAAAAGTCTGTGCTCAGATTTTTAAAAAATTATTTATTTACTTGCAAGCAGAGAGGGATAGAAGAGAGACAGAGAGAATGCATGTGCCAGGGCTTCTAGCCTCTGCAAATGGACTCCAGATGCGTGCACCACTTTGTACATCTGGCTTTATTGTGGGTACTGGGGAATTGAACTCAGGTGGTTAGGTGTTACAGGCAAACATCTTAACCACTGAGAAATCTCTCCAGCCCCTGCAATCTGATTTTTTAAAAATTCAAATTTATTTTTGATGTGCTCTTTTATGGCACTGAAAGGGATCTCATTCAGGTAGAAAATAGCCTTGTAAGACAAGAATGCTATGTGACAAAATTTTAAGGGTGTCTCTGTCTTCTCTCTGTCTCTCATCCTAAAACTTCATTGTGTTGGCATCTGTGTTCCTTTTTTTCCTCTTTATTTGCAGCTGCTTTTATAAGGGGATCCAAATGGAGGGAAATGCTATTTTAGTAGAGACCTATTACATTTAGGCACAGCCATTATTCAAGGTGTGTGTGTGGGTGTATGGCTAAATTTTAAGACAGCATCTTTTGACTGCAGATGGTGTCTCTTTTCTGGTTGTGACCAATTACAAAGCCTTCCTATCCTTTCAGACTATGATTCAGAGACCACAAGGCCACCATCCGTCACCATGCTCTTGACTGCTGCAGTCACACCGAAGGTCATCCCAGAGGAAGGCACAGTCAGCTCTTTCCCTGAGGAAGAATTTGATCTGGCTGGAAAGAAACGATTTGTTGGTAAATATAACTTCTTTAGTCAGGGAAACATGGATTTTTAACTTTGGCCCTTTGAAGAAAAGCATATCAAATCTTTTGGCCTGGATAACGCAGTGGGTTTTGAGAAAAAGTTTTCCAGGAGCAAAATGTCCATTTGGGATAATTTAGCGAGTCCATTTTATTTAGATGCATATTAATTTGTTTTTGGCAAAAGTCAGATGAGGGGCAGGTGCCCTAAAACTTTTGGTGTTGAGTAGAAAACTTCAGCAAGTCTGCGTGTGTAGACAGAGAGGAGCACCTGAAGGTTGTCTGGACTAGAGAACATGATCCCGCCAGCTTTTCTAAAACACGATTTGTCACTAGGCCCTACCTGCACAGGATTATACATTCCTCCTAGAAGGTTCTCAGCGCAGTGAACGCAGCCTTCACCCAGATAGTATCACAGAACCAGAGCTGTTTTCGCCAGTCATTTCTGACAGTATTCACTCACGTCAAGGCATTAGGATCTAGAAATTCATTTTCACCTTCTTCTTTCCCAACAATTAAAACAATCTCCATAAGAAATTCCCTGTGGACAAATGTGTTTCCTTCTCCCCCAAGCCCTCTTTTCCCACACCTGGAATAAACTTCACAATGAGACAGTCGGATTAATATGTCAGTGAGTGGAGACAAGCAATAGCTTAAGTTAACATCATACTTTTCCGATTCCAAAACAAATACCTTGAGTAGAGGACGAGTCTTGCCAGCCAAGATGTGGTGACTGAGCGTCCCAACCACACATCCTAAGGAGCAAGGCTATTATTAGTGTGAGGGAGCATTCCTGGAGCTAATGCCAGGGCTTGCTGTGACGTGCCACAGCGAATGCTTTCATCTTTCTCCCTGAAGTTCCATGGCAGACATGAAAAGGTGTTCAGTGCTGCTATTAGCTCTTCCACAGAGTGCTTCTAAAGACTGAAAGCCTTTGGCTGGCTGTTTTCTTGTGTCTATAAAGTATAAAACCCGTTCTCCAAAATTTCCTGATGAGATCCATAGACAAGTCCAAAGTTCTAGCTTCATACTGATTCTTGGAAAATGAAGGGGCTAAAAATTGCATTCACTCCTAATAGCCACTAAGAGTGAGAATATAGTACCAACCACGAGGTGCAACTGGCCTTTTGGAAATTACTAGCTATTGAAATTGGAGAGCACTTGAAGGTCTCACATGTATAAAACCCCAACCTCAATTCCTTGGCCTTCTTAATTTCTTATAGGATGGCCTATAGAGAATTGTGGCCTGAAGGCAGTTTCCTGTTTGGCCCTCACATGGGGATCCACTACTGTCACAGGAGGAGTATTGGCCTCTTCTGTCCACTAAAAATATGTGGATAGGGTGAGCTTATGCATGCCCATAAGTGTGAGTAGCGATTATTAGACTTGACCAGTGATGTACAGAGATGTTTGGGCCTGACCTTATGCACAAATACCTGGGAGGGTTGTGTCATTTATGAAGCTCTAAAGGAAGCCACCCAAGGCTCAAACTGTCATCTTGACCAGTGGACAGAGTTTCTGGTTAGCTGTAGGATGGAGCTGACTTGTACTTGTCCAAATGTGTACATATGGAAATGACAGAGTGCTACAGGCTTACATTACATTGAATTATAGCCTGGGGTTCTTACAAAGTCACTTTGAAGACATGATCAGCAATGTGGACGGGGCAATGAGATCTCTTGCAGCCATCAGACTGAAAGCTTTAAGCACACAGACCATTGAAGAGAGGCAGAGATGTGCTTTTGAGTTGACATTGGCCCTGATGGCTCTGAAGTCTCTGTCAGAAAGAGACTAAATAGTGGTTCTTATTCCAAGGAGCCAACAATGTGATTCTGCCTCTAGGAGAATCCACTTGGGTCTATGACCATAGCACCCTCTCAACATACCCAATCTTGAAAGCTAAGCAGGGTCGGGCCTGGTTAAGTACTTGGATGGGAGAAAAATCCAACTGGGTATCTCTGTTCTTTTCCAGCTCCATATGTGACTTACCTGAGTAAAGATCCATCGGCCCCCTGTTCTCTGACGGATGCTCTGGATCGCTTCCAGGTGGAGAGCCTGGAGGAAATCCTTCCAAATGACCTGAAGAAGGACAGCCTGCCTCCTCAGCACGCTCCCCGCAACATCACTGTGGTCGCCATGGAAGGCTGCCACTCGTTTGTCATTGTGGATTGGAACAAAGCCACCCCTGGAGATGTGGTCACAGGTGTGTGATATGTGGGTGAGGAATATACAGCCAAGAATGGAGCACCAGTGGATGGCTTGAGTGCAAAATGGGGACATCTTTTTTTCCGTGGGTTCAACATCAGCTCCAGAGGGAACCTCATAGATGGAAGCCAGCAGTCCCAAATCTTAGTTCCCTTGTTTGTATGACCTTGACCTAGGGACACCATCTCCCTGGCATTTGGTTCCTCATATGCGAAGTACAGTGACATCTCTAACTTTCTATCATCCTGCAAATAGCCAGGAAGCCACTTCTAAGATGAAGTCCTACAGCCAAGGATGATGAATCACGGTCTTTCTCCTCCCTTCTGCTGGCTTCTATCCCACCAGTTTGGGTGCCTCCCAATTCCTTATGTGAGAATGGGTGTGAATAGAAAAGTCACTAAGGATCTTTAGCCTGTGGGTCTTGACCTATGAAATTTTTGTGAGCTCATGCGATTCTGCCAAGCATATATTTGTGGAGAAGCCTGCCGAGATGAGGTCCTACAGAATGAGAATTGCTGTGTACTTTGAAACATCCTTTCCTTAGCTGATGATTCCTTGTGGGCCTTTGAGCAGGGTAAGAGGAAGACGTACATGTGGGTTGTGTGTGTGTCTTTGAGATTGTGAGGGTGATGTCAGAGTTTAGAGCTCAAGTTTATACATCACTAAAGTCATTCATTTAACTCTACATTCCTAGTATAAGAGTGTCCCAAGAGGGCTTGCAGAGTGGCCCAAAAGCCAGAGGAAGGGACACAGGAAAATAAGGTCCCTGAATATACTTCCTGGTGTGGCTGGAGGGGTGACAGGCACAGGGCAAGTGCAGAATTAAGGATCCTGAGTCTTCAGCATACCAAAGTGCTGTTTATTCCATGGTGCTTAGAGCAATGTCTGCAAAGCATGGCACGTTCCTAAAATAGAGCTAGGCCAATGGGAGGGGTGCACTTGTAATCAAATCAACCAGAAAATTCTTCCTTAGTTGGATATGGTTTTATAAAAGGCAACTTTTAAAGCAAGCAGGTAAGCATGAAGCAAAAAATAATTGAAATTTTTATTTATTTAGTGTTTGATCTCTTGTATGACATATTACTTACACTGTCCTCTGAGCCAAGCGACTTCTAAGAAATGCTGAGAGCTTTGGCCACATGACAGGTGTCTCAAGGGTTCCTTCAGTGAAGAAAGCATACAGGGGACTCCTAAAAATGTGTGAGACTGAGCTCAGGTGTGACCTGTGTGAGACAGAGCTCAGCTATCACTTCTGAATCACACTGCAGAGGCCAGGCTGCTGGAAGCGGCTAACTTCACCACTCCTCATGCATCCTGAGCCCAGCAGAGATCCCAAATGTCTCTGGTGTCATCACACCTAATGCAGTACCGTATCTCAGTGTCCCAGTCATTCATACTATCGACTGTAGCACAGAGCTGTGGAGGAGGTGTTCATGGGGGCTGGGGTACCCCTAGTGCAAAGCCAAGCTGGGTCCTGTCCCAGACGTCATGGAAAAGCAGCAGATCCTAAATGGCCAACAGAGAAGACAATGACATCTGCCATTGTGTCAAGTAGCAGCCACTCTGCATGCAGAATGGAGAAGCCAAGCAGAGCTTTCACATTCTGAGGACCATGCAAAGTGTCCAGACTCAGGGCAAAGGAGGTTGGAGCGCTGTGTTGATTTCATCTGCCATTGTTTCTCTCGAATTGTGTAGCAATGTGGCATCCAGAAATGGATGTGCTTGCAACCGTTCCTAATGAGTGACAGGGTCATCTTAGGAGCAGTTCCAGAGGAAGTCACCCACAGGATGACCTCAGGAAGTCAGCTTTGTAGGACCAGCTCACCAGTTGGTCTTTTTATTTTTTGCATGTAATATGTGTGCATGTGTGTGGTGTGCATGTCTCTGTGTGTATGTGTGTTCATGTGTGTATGGGTGCACTTGCACATATGTATGTATGCATGTGTGGGCAGGCCTCAGGCCAACCTCAGGTATGTGATTTTTGAGGCTCGGGTCAAGTCTCCCATGTAGGCCAGCTCTCCGTACACTCCCTCTGGAAGCACCAGAGTCGTGTCACTCTGCTGTCTGGGCGCCCCACTGTTCCTTGACTTCTTGGTCACTGTTTTTGCTCCAGCGCTTAGCTTCATGCCTGACAAACATCAGTCACCTGGTCAATATCTGTTGAATGAATGAATGAATGGGAACTTACACATGGCATTGAACCTCTTTCGAATGCTCCCGTTTCCTCAGGAGTCATAATAGAGTTAGCAACACTTGCACACAAAATTGTTAAAATCAACCAGAATGAAGCTTAACCAGAAACACTCAGCATAGTGCTCCACATAGAGAAAGTTCTGGCAAAGTGCATTCTTTCTTTATGCAGAAAGACCCAGTACGCAGGCTAGGTTGCATTTTGAGATGAACTTCACTTTGAATCCTGGCAGGTGTAGGGCCGAGGGCCCATCTTCTGAGGTCTGTTAGCATGCTGAATGACAGAAGGAAGGACAGACCCCTTTCTGCTGTTAAATGGGCCAATCAGGGACAGATTCGGACATCCAGCACCTGAGGCCAACCTTTGCTGAATGGGTGAGGGTCATTGAGTCTTGGGACTTTTGTCCACACCCATGTGCCTAGAGCTCACCATTGACATTCTTTATTTTATGTGAAGGACAATTGTATATATCTCAATCAGGAACTCGTTTTTATCTGCCTTTTTTCTCTTTTTTGGTTTTTTTGAGGTAGGGTCTCGCTCTAGTCCAGTCTGAACTGGAATTCACTATGTAGTCTCAGGGTGGCCTTGAATTCACGGTGATCCTCCTACCTCTGCCTCCTGAGTGCTGGGATTAAAGGCGTGCGCCACCACGCCCAGCTTGTCTGCCTTCTTTTTAAGTTTTTATTAGCATATATTCATTATACAAAGTGTAGTTTCATAATGAGATTTTTATCATGTATATCACATACTTTGACCATACTCATTCCCCATTCCTCCTTCCTTTCCCCCTTTCCACTAGTTTTCCCTCCCTCTTTCTGGATTTTCCCTTCTATGATCAGGTTACACATGCATGCTCACGTGCATGCGCGCACACACACACACACACACACATGCACACGCACACACATGCACACGCACACACACTCCACATAGGATAGAGAAGCCATGCAACATTTGTATTTCTAAGTCTGGCTTATTTCATGAAATACTGCATGCAGGTTACATTTATTCTCCTGTTTCTTTTTTCCTCTGTGCAATCAAGATTAGATGTGATTAGCTCTGACAAACTAAGAGAGGCTGAGAAGTGAGGCGCTCACAGAATGAAGTAGGGAGTAGCTTAATCCTGCTGTCCAAAACTGGGTTCATCAGAAGACACTGCGTTCTCTCACAGAGCTGCATGTGTGCACTGCCTCATCCCTGCCACACCTCTTCTGTGATTTCATGACTTGATTCCTATCAGACCCTTTCCTATTCCTGTTTCTAGGGTATTTGGTGTACAGTGCATCCTATGAGGATTTCATCAGGAATAAGTGGTCCACTCAAGATTCATCAGTCACCCATTTGCCCATTGAGAACCTGAAGCCAAACACAAGGTATGATCTGTCAGTCATTGAGAAACAAAAATGAGACCTGTGAGCTTGTGCACAGATATCCTTTGGTTGAAAACAAAGAATTAATCAGGATTTTTTTTAATGGTTTCCTTCCATTTTCTGGTTAATGCTCATGGAATGTCAGTGAATACCATGTCTTTTGTTTAAGAGAAATTACCATATGTGTTGTAGTTATTAGGTTATCGTGCTTATATTTCTAACCTATCTTGCTAAACATTACCAACCAATAAGGAAAGAAAGGTGTCTGTGCATTGACGGGAGTTGGTTCTGTTTCAGTCACATCAGTGTGGTTACATTAGGTAGCACAACCTTCACGTATGATGTTAGTGGAAGAGCAATTGACAAACATTTTAGTTAACTGGCAATCAAACTCTGTCATGTTAAAGTTCAGATCATTCTAGAAAGATGTATTCACACATTAGTAAGGACAAGCACATCTTCATCCATCTAGTAGTGGCCAGCTGATTGTAGGACAATTCTGAAAGCAAGAGAAATGGGCAAACTGAGTCCCAGGGGAGTGTCTGATGGTCATTCCTCAACTGTACTGAGTGCTTTGGCAGGCAGCGGCCACCAGAAAGCTTCCCTGGTGGGTTAAACACGAGAAAGGCCCCAAGCATGTGCTAACCACGCAGTGGTATGTTGATAAATGTACTCTTTTTTAAAAAAATCCTGATTTATAGCATTTTCCAATTTCTGTGGTGTGAGGATTCCCACTACAGCCAATTTCACATTATCAGTAGGCCTGCAAAATTCCTGGAGGCCTGTCCGGATGGCTACAGCACAGGCCTGCTACACAGAGCCCGTGGGCTCACTTAAAGAAAAACTTGGTAGCATAAGGGTGGCCCTGAGGAGCAGCACTTTCCACGCAGGCAGAGGAACATGGAGAAGCTGGAACACAGTACTCTTGGTAGATACATGTGCCTGAGAAGAGAGAATCTGGCCAGAGCCTGGCCACCAGGAGACTTCCTAACAAGCTTTAATGTGCCATTTGAGCTCAGCGGAACTGGGCTTTCCTAAACTATTAAGAGTTTCAGGATTTGGCAAACAAAAACCAAGCAGTAAAATGTGAAAGTGAGAAAGCACTTTGTTTTTCTCTCCTAGTAATGAAAAATTGATTAGAGAAAACAAAACAGCAGAATTAGACCAAAGGAGGTCAACACCCTTTCTACTGTGTGCAGTACGCTTATTGCCCAGCCACCTATCAGAAAGCTGAAAGGCACCTTCCAGATGTTTTACCACAGAGTCAGTTACAACAAAAGTTGATTGCCAGTCTCCTGCTCCTTCCTCACAAGTCCAACTTCCTTTCCACAACTTTGCTGCCACATGGAGTTTCTGCCACTTTGAATGGCAATGGTGTGCTTGTTCATACAACGGGCACTGGTCCCATGCTTCATTCAGGAAGTTCCTCCTGGGAGTTCATTTGGGGCCAGGCACCAGGTTAAGAATGCCAAGGTTTGGGATGCGGCTCTCCTAGAGCACACAGTGCTATCTTCATGGGGTTTGCAGCCTGGCAGGGGAGAGAGATTAGGAAAAAAACCATAAATACAGATTTCCCCTGGTCAGCATCATGAGGAAGCAGATACTGGGCCTGGAGAATACATAACAGAGGACTTTGTTTTTCTATTCTACTGTGCCTGGGGGACGTCAGGTAAGCCCCTTGGGAAAGTTAGGGCTGGAATAGAACAAACAGTTGAGCGGAAGCAAGGGAAATTGCTGTAGGCAGACAGTAACCAAAAGCTTGGGGTGTTGTACACTTGGGCCAGGAGGACCGGGCTGAGTACTAGGCTATCCAGGGTCCCCTGCCACAAGGACTAATCCAGATGGCCCACGGAGGAGGATATCCAGCTGATTGGGGATGGGGGGCATTGGGGGATTGGGAATAACAACTCATTGTTTGCTCACTGAATAATGTAACTCATTATGGACAATAAATTTATATTTAAGACTTAAAAAAAAAGCTTGGGGTGTTGTAAGCAGTTCAGAGGAGACTGGGCAGTGCAGGGCGCTACCTGCCCCCAAACAGACCTAAGCTCAGGCTCTTGCGTCTTCTCTCAGGCTGAGTGTGTAGCCCAGGCCATGATCTCACATGTCCTGAAACCCTAGTGGACAGGAGCTGTAGGTTACAACCAGGGCAGTGTGGCTATAGTGTGAGGAAACTCCTTTTTTTCCTGTATTCCATCACGGCATAGGGGCTCCTCTCTTGTTCTCTTGGGACCATCCTAGGGCCCCAAGGGAAACAAGAAGTCAGTCTACTCAAAGAAGGAGCAGAGCCTAAGCCACCAGTCATGTCGGATCTTGTTTTTGACCCAAAGTAAGCATGAACAACCTCATTCTCTGAACTGGCAAGCAGCTCTCCTGACCACCACTGTTGGCAAAGACTCGGCGTCCTTCTTGGTGATCTGGCTAACTCAAACACTGTCAATCTCTGTTCCAAGACAAAGTTGAGCCCTGTAGCAGAACCTCGCCAGGTCTTTCTCACTTCCTCTTCCAGGGCTTCTTTCTTTGAGGCACAGGAGCTCAGAGCTCAGTGAACTGCACCATTGTCCACTCTAAGCTCCAAGGTCAACCGCAGAGCTTTTGCCCAAGGCATCACTGTCTTATTAATTCTGCGGAAGAGGCCAACATCTGGCCAAGCCCACTCTCTCCTGCCAATCACGAGCTTCATCACTGTGGGATCTGACATCCTGCTTTTCTGAGTGGGTCCACGTGGGTTAGGTTAACGTTTGGTTTCTACTTTGTGTGTTTTGTTCTCACTTCTCCCTCATGTGGAGCCCAGCCTGAGACCCCAGTCATAATCAGGTGTCACTAAGAATGGACAGGGAGAGCCATGCTGAGATGACGCAGGATCAACACGATCTCTGAACAGCGGTCTACCTCAGGCACCTGTTCTCTTTCATTAACTATGTGCCTGTACTGTGTAAACTGTGTCATTTCAAGAAGTTACTGAAAATGAGAAAGTTCAGAAAAATCCAAGGGTCACTAGTAATAAGTGTGACAGTCCTGCCAGCCTGCTGCAGCAGGTGCTTGGCAACTTGGGGAATCTGTCTCGTTACACAGAAGTCAAATGAATTTCTCCTTCCAAAGATGGTTTCTTCCAATTTCAGATATTACTTTAAAGTTCAAGCCAAAAATACTCATGGCTACGGGCCCATCAGCCCTTCGGTGTCATTCGTTACAGAGTCAGGTACGTTTCTCTTCATTTTACTTTTCTGAAAAAAATAAAATGGAATAAGAGACCCAGAATAATGACTCCAGCCATGGGGAAATGAAAGCAGTAAGATCCCTTCTTTTCTGTTCAATCAGTTGTCGTTATATTTCTCCTTATAAAATGAGTGGTGTTTTCTTTCTGCTACGTTAAAATTTGGATAATAAAATTAATTAAAAGTAGTCTTCACCGGGCTGGAGACATGACTCAGCAGATACGGCACTTGCCTGCAAAACCTAATGATTTGAGTTTGATTCCCCAGCACCCACGTAAAGCCAGATGCACAAAGTGGTACATGCATGTGGAGTTCGTTTGCAGTGGCCAGAGGCCCTGGCACACCCATTCTTCTCCCCTTCCCCAGTTTGCAAATAAATAAATAATTTTAAAAAGTAATCTTCACCAACTCTGTGGGTAGCATGGGTGTCACATTCCAATGAAAGAAACACAAACCCTAGCTTTGTCCTCTGTCCCCTGGCAAGTCAAGCTCCTGCCCTATTCTTTGTGGGAGAGCCCTACCTACCTTCTAGTAAGAAGCTCTGGGGTGTGGTCTCAGGAGACTCTCACACAGAAATGTGACATTCATTTGCTTTGGTCATCTTTTGTTTATCCAGTTAGGTTAAATATTTTGTCTGAGTCTCTGCCCCCCCAAGAAAGAGGAAAATTCTCAATTCAGTGAATTGTGACCTTTGGCAGCCATTATAATTTAATAATTAATGTAGGTAGTAAACACACGTGTGTAACGGATGTGCTGGGAGAGCAGGACTTCTGTTGTTTTAAAATCAGTGCCATCCTGGCCCACCTCAGAGTACTTGAGACTTTCCTAGATGATTTAAGCGGTCAAAAGCAGAAGGACAAAACCTTCTTTTCCTCTTAAACTGGCATCCATACTTTATGCAGAGCTAATGGTGCCAAATGAATTGTCTGTACAAAGGGCAACACCAGACAGACTCGGGGTGATGGAACTCGGGGTGCTGACTGAAGGGTGTTCCATCACTCTACATATGTTTCCAAATGTTACTTACAGACACTCGTAGCTTCTGTGTAAATATCAAGGCACTTGACCAGAAGAGTATTTCTTAAAGGAAATGTTTAGAAAATGAAAAGTAAGGGAAAACTTTGGTATTTGATAAATAAGCCTGAAGCTCTCTATTTGGATTTGGCTAGCTGTCTCAGTGACAGAAGACATGTCAACATTTGTATGTCTGTGAAGTGTGACACAAAGATCATATTGTTTCTTCATTTACAGATAATCCTTTGCTTGTGGTGAGGCCACCAGGTGAGTTTCTCCTCTTGAGGATTTTGATGTTCTGGTTGTCATGGTGAATGTAGGCTATGATATTACAAGTAAAAGTGGTAGGTCATGTAGGCAAACCACTTTGATCCACCTTCTATTCTAACCTATGGGAGAGAATGATCTGGAAATGTTTTAATAGGACCATACCTATCAATAGCTAGGCAAAGCCATGATGGGGTAGCCAATATTTATAGACTAGGTACTTGGTTTATTCAAGCCCTGTGAATGTTTACATTGATGAAGAAACAGCAAAATGCATCAAGTACACAAAGAAATTTTATTTCAAACAGACTGAGAAATCCCCATTGTTTATGATAAGCTGACAGAGTGCCAAAAATAATAGGAGCCTGTGCTGAGGGGCTCAAATCTCCATTACAACTGCTTTTCTTGAGGCTAAAGCCTTTCATGAACTCAGAGTTCTTATTGACGCCAATGCCTTAACTACACTCAGGTGAAAAGAACTCTCCCCACATGTTAGATTTTTGCTTCTGGGGTAAAATCCCTGAGAAAACTAGGAAGAAGGGTTTATTTTGGCTCATGGTTTCAGAGGTTTTATCCCAGGTTCACTTGGCGCCATGGTCTCTGGGCCATGGTAAAGCAGACATTTATGAATGAAGGGCATGGTGAGCAAAGCTGATCACTTCGCAACAGGCAGGAGGCAGAGAGAGAGATGTGAGGAAGGGTCTGGAGACAAGATATACCCTTCAAAGGCAATAGTTCATTCAGGAGTTTGACTTCATCAGTGGGTTAATCCATTGATGAAGTTAGAACTCCCATGATCCAATCCCCTCTTGATAGCCCATCAGCTGGGGGCCAAGATGTTAACACATGAACCTTTGAGGAACATTTTTAGATTTAGCCCATATACCGCAGTTGTTTTATTGAAAGAGGCAAGGAGTAATTCAAAGAAAGCATTTTCTCAGAGCAAGCCTGTGGGAGGAAAGGCCTAGTGAAAAAGTCCAGTTTTCTGATAGTTTGTGTAAGAAAAGTGACCCCTGTGAGCCACCATAACTTCAAGTGGGTATTTTGTTGTCCAGGTGGTGAGCCCATCTGGATCCCATTTGCTTTCAAGCATGACTCCAGCTACACAGACTGCCATGGCCGGCAGTATGTGAAGCGGACCTGGTACAGAAAGTTTGTGGGAGTCGTTCTCTGTAATTCACTAAGGTACAAGATCTACCTCAGTGACAACCTGAAAGGTAGGGCCTGTGGTATGGGCGGCAGTGGCGCATTATGGCAAAGCAGATGCCTTGGGGGGGGTGTCTGGGGCCTGGGCCCATCATGACTGTTATACAAACCAGCTTTGTAGATTCAACTTTGGGGAACTCATATGCATATATGTGCATTTATGTGTTTTAAAAATCTACTACATTTGGGGCTGAGGCGATGACTCAGAAGGTAAAGTGCTTGCTATGCAGGCATTAGGACCTGAGTCTGGATTCCTAAGGCCCACGTACAAAGCTAGGTGTTGTGTGCATGTCTATAATCCCAGTACTAGAGAGATGGAGACAGAAGGATCCCCAATGCTTCATGGCTGGCTTATGTAGCTAAACTGGTGAACTCCAGGTTCAATGAGTGGATACTAGCCTGACAACCAACTCCAGGGAAAAGCAACAAACACTGGGTGATCTAAGCACATCAAATCAGAAATCCAGAGGCTACAGAGAACTCAACACTAAACCAGACAGCTAACAAACCCACCCAGACTTAGGGATCATTGCGGAAGAGGGGACAGGAAGATTGTAAGAGCCACAGAGTGGGTAGAAATATCCTGAGGCCCAGTCAGATCTCTCTTCCTGCAAAGACTGACTGAGGTCTTATTTACCCAACAGTGAACATCAATAACCCTACTGAGGAGATCCCACAGGGAAAATGAGAGTGGGGCCATGGGAAAGGGGATGTAAGGCCTCAGCCTCCATAAAAACTTGAAAATAATAAGTGGAGAGCAATTAGGGAAGACACCCAACATTGACCTCTGCCTTCCTTGTGCACACACATGCATATGCACACCACACCCTTGCACAAATGCACACATACACAACAGCTACATTTTTGATAATATTCAAAATTCTACTAGAAACTCAAAGGCTGCCCTGTGGAAATGGCACGGTGGTTAAAGAATTTGCTGCTCACATCTAAGTACCAAAGTTCAGTCTCCCCAGATCTTATGTAAAAAGCTAGAAGCCATGGTGGGTTTCTGTGATCCCAGCTCACTGAGGGCAAAATGGGAAGTGGAGATAGGAGAATTTCCCAAAGCTCCTGACAAGTGCAGCAAAGAATGACCAGCACAGAGCAAGACAGAGAGAAACCCTGCTTCAGCCCAGGTGGAATGGTGAGGACTGGTCCAAAAAGTTGTCCTCTGACCTCCACATGTGTGCCCATGCTACACACGTGCCCATGCTCACACAGAGACACACAAATAAGAAAGGCTTGTTTCATTTGATAGTATTGAAATTATAGTATATAGTGTCAGCTGGAACAATTGAAGAAAATTCCTCCTCGTACCCCTGCTACCATGTCAACTTTCCATAAAAATAAAACACTGCAAGTAGTGAAGCACATCTCAGCAGTGCATTTGTTCTCTGTCAGAATAAAAGTCACAGTGTTTTCAAGAATTCCAGGGATACCTAGAATGATGAATGCTTCAGAATGCCATTCCTACCAAACTGGCTTTGTTCCAGCCATCTATATCAACTTAGTATTGATTTCAAAATTTATAAAATTAAAATTTTCCATATATAAATTTTAACTGGCCTGCATTTTCCCACACTGGCCAGTTTTAAATATGTGTGTGTGTGTGTGTGTGTGTGTGTGTGTGTGTGTGTATAATTTATTTATTTGCAGTGAGAGATGAGGGAGAGAATGGGCAATACAGGGCCTCTGGCCACTGCAAATGAACTCCAGATGCATGCACCACTTTGTGCATTTGCCTTTTCATGGGTACTGGGGAATCAAACCCAGGTCATTAGGCTTTGCAGGCAAGTACCTTAAGTGCTGAGCCATCTCTCCAGCCCATGGTCAGTTTTTAATTTACTTTTTTTTTGGCTTGGCAGCAGGAATTAATCTCCCGTCCCATCCTCCACACCAACGATTTCTGTATACTTTTACCTAAAAAATTTCTCTGTGTCTGTCCTCTCTCCCCCTCTCTTTCCCTTCTCTTTCACCCCACCCCTTCAGAATCTCTGGTGGAGTCTGCAAGGCAACTCCACGGTGCTATCCTGCTGGGGGTTCAGAACCGTGGACAGCGCCTTTTTTTCCCCCCCCAACTATGTTGGAGAAAATAGTTTCTGGTTAAACAGACTTGCCTGCTGTCATTTTCTCTTCTCTATTATCGTCGTCTTCATTTCTTTTTTTATTTTAAGCTGAAGAATAAAAACATCCATTATTGTTGGTCGTGGTGACACACTCCTTTAATCCCAACACTGGGGAGGCAGAGGTAGGAGGAACGCAGAGAGCTCGAGGCTAGCTTGAGCTAGAGGGAGACACCACCTTGAAAAACCAGGGAAAAAAGGTTCATTATTTATAGCGTGGAGCTGTCTGTATGGCTCATAGGTCCCCCTACTTAGCAGATGTGAAGTACTTGGTATACATGAATGTGTTGAATTCTTACAACACTTAATGAGATTAGTGCCATTATCACCATTTTTCAGATGTAGAAAGTAAGCAACACAATTTAAGTAACAAGCCTGTTTGAAATGCTCTTTGGAGCTTGTTCAGACTTCTCAGCCAGCTGTGATGGTCTTTGACTAGTCACTGACTGGAGACACTCCCCACACAGATACTTTCTACAGCATCGGAGACAGCTGGGGACGAGGTGAAGATCACTGCCAGTTTGTGGATTCCCACCTGGACGGAAGAACAGGGCCTCAGACCTATGTAGAAGCCCTCCCCACCATTCAAGGTAATGTGAGCACGCACCTGCAGTGTTATGCTGGGGGGTGAATAGAAGGAGAAAATTCATTTGAAGAGAATGTTTGGAGCACTTAGGTTCATAAAAAGTAAAAAATATAATCAAAGTATTCCTATCATGTACTAGGCTTGATGTGAGTCTTGAGAAGTTGGGGATAAAAGCAGATATAGATGGCATATATATGACAAAAGAATATATATAGTCTTTAATCAGGAAGAGCAAAGAAATACGTGAAAAGGAAACTTGCAGTGGACACTGATGTATACAGATAGTGACAAGTTATGTTATGTGACTGTTCTATTGTCTAGAAATTGTGCATATTGTGACTGTGATTTCAAGAGAGGCAGCCACTCCATTAAGGAATGCCATCAAGGGAGGAAGTCTGGGCTGATCCTTCGAGTCTGTCTGAACATGCAGTTTAGACAGTGGGGTCCTTCCAGGGGACACTGACAGGAGTGAAAGAACAGCCAGCAAAGTTCAAACAGGAAAATGCTCTCGGGAGGTGTCAGAGATGGCACGCAGGCTTGCTAGTCTCAAAGGCTAGTGTCTTCCATGTGGCACTAACTCCCTCAGTCCCCCAAGCAAGCAAATAAACAGAACAGAACAGAAGCCCATCACCTGTCCTAGTATGTTCTCAGCTCTCAGAGATGTGGCACTTGCAGGGTATGACATGTGTCCATGTGCCAAGTTTCTAATTTTGGGAAAACGTACTGTGGACTGGTACATGAGTGATCCATTTTTAAGAACCAAACTACACAAAGCAGTGAAATAAATGTATTTGGGTTCTGTCACCTAGAGAACCAGAACTAATGACACGTATGTATTTAGATTTATTTTAAAGAATTATTCACATGACTGCACAAACTAAGAAACTCAAAACCTTAGGGTGTGAAAAGAGAAGTCTGAGGAGCTGGCTGTTCATGTTTGGTGCTTGCTGGGTTTTGATGATGTCTCTCTGCTAGGATCTGTGGAAATGAAAATGGCTTATCCACTCTTGGAAGTAATGACCTTTTGTGGGGAGAAAGGGTGATTGCATGATCTCGTAGAACACTCTTGGGATAAACCTCAGGCAACTGTGACTCGACACAAATAGCACCCATCCCACGAATATTCACCGGAGGGCTTCTGTGTGCAAGCAGGCTGTATGATGGGAAGTCTTCCTGTTGGTTCAGCTTGCTTCATGTATCTTCTCTTCTCTTTTCTGTTATCCTTCCAGGCTACCATCGCCAATATCGCCAGGAGCCCGTCAGCTTTGGCCACATTGGTTTTGGAACCCCCTACTACTATGTGGGCTGGTATGAGTGTGGGGTCACCATCCCTGGAAAGTGGTGACCACAGACCAGCCTGCTGCAATCTCAGCTTCCCAGCCTCATTGACTAATGTGCACTAGGGGCTGTGAGCAAGAGAAAGACAGTATCCCAAGCCTTCTGCCCTGGGTGTCAGGAGGCCACAGGATGGGCACAAGACAATTTGGTCATCTTCAACCTGGCCTGGACTTCAAACAGGGTTCAGTTTTGCTGAAACTTCTCTTCACCACATTTTTTGGTGACATCAAAAACCAGCAGCAGATCCGGTGTGATCTTCAGACACTCCATATCTCTAGGAAACAGCACATGGTGCTTGCTTCATAGACTGCCTTCTACTCTTCCCACCTTTGACCCCTCCCAGATCAGCTGAGGTCAAGCTTCAGACCTCTCTGTATCCCATAGAACTAAATTCCTCAGAGCACCACCAAAGGAAATTCGCCTGACTTGAGATTTCTTCTGTGGACTTACCCACCACTAGACTAAAAGCATCGAATCTTATTTGTAAATTCCCAATTTTGATATAAATATATATGTGTGTATATATGCATATACATATCTACATACACTTACCTGCAAGAATATTGATTAAAATTGCTAACTTTATTGTTCGCTGGATAAATGTGTATGGGACTTTGTGAACCAAAGTGCTATTTCCCCCCCCCATGTCCAGGGGTCAGTACTCCACATAACGTAGCACCAGGAGAGAGGTATCGTGGCTTCCTGAGGCTACTGCTGGACTCTGGCCGTGATGGGAGGCTGAGATACTGGCAGCGATGAGTCTCTCATTAGTCACTGCAAACCAAGTGCTTTCCTCCTAAGAAGACAGCCCTTCCGCACCGCAAGGCACATGGTTACTTCCCTCTGTTGTGACATATGTAGTATGTTTCCGGGGCCATGGGGGTTCCCAAGTGACTTGAAAACTCTATTCTTAAAAATCCACCACTCCGGCCTATACAAAGATTTCTGAGCTCTTTCTGAAATCTTTAGGTTTTATTTTATTATATAGAACTGAACAGCTATCAAAAATAAACATTTCTACTTTAGTTGAGAATCACCACAATCCTCAGAGGATTCACTGCTAGAATCAAAATGAGCAAGAAGAATGGAAGAAGGAAGTGAGTTAGGGCTTTCCAGAGTGACCTGAGAGGATAGATGATACATATGTAATAGATGATTGATAGATGATAGACAGATGGATGGGTAGATATACAGATGATAGAGATGACAAATTATAGAAAGGTGATACGATTATAGATAGATGCCATAAGTGGTGTGTAGATGATAGATGGAAATAAACAGACAGATGACAGCTAGGTAGAGATGACAGATGGACAGATGACAGCCAGAAGGTCAGTGATGGGCGATACATAGATGGTAGATGAAGATCAAGGGCAGCTAGATGGTGACAGATAGAGGGTAGATGATGGATAGGTGAGTGAAGGATAAGTGACATAAATAGATAGGAAGGGCTCTATTAGAAGTGGCTGTCATGCTGATGAAAGCCAATAAGTCCCAGGGCTATATGCAGGCTGGAGACCCTGGGCTGGTAGTATAGCAGCTCAAGGCCTCAGACCCTAGGAAACCAATGGTGTCACTCTTCAGTCCAAGGCCAAAGGTGTAAGAACCTGGCTGGGCTTCCAGTGTACATCCTGGAGTCCAACACCAGCAAACCCAAAGTTCTGATGTGTAGATGAGTATATCCAGCTCCAGAAGAAAGAGAAGCCAACTGCCTTTGCTTGATTTAGGCCCCCAGCCAAATGGATGGTGCACACCACCCTAAGGGTGGATCTCCACTTGGTCCATTGACAGACACACCAGCCTCCTAGAAATGACTGGAGAGATAGTTTAGTAACGTGTTTGCCTTACAAGCATGAGGACCTGAGTTTTATCTCCAGAACTTATGCAAGAAAACCCAGGGTGGCAGTGTGTGCTTTCATTGCCAGCACTAGGGAGGCAGAGGTAGATTGAACCCTGCCCTCCATAGCCAGATAGTCTAGCCTACTGGGTGAGCTCCAGGCCAATGAGAGATGCTGTTTCCAGAAAGGTGGATGGGATACCTGAGGAATGACACCTAAGGTTGTCCTCTGGCCTCCACACATGTGTGTATATACATGTATGCATGCACACACACACACACACACAGAGCAGCAGCAGCAACAAAGGATAAGAAAATAAAGTGAGGCTGGATTAGAATGGCTTTAATGAGAAAACTTCACCTCTTCACAAAGAGAGCTCGCCAACCCTAAAGGTCTTCTGGTACACATGGGGTTACATGGAAAGAAATTTTGGCTCAGAGTGACAAGAACTCTTAGAAGGTCTTAACCACTGAATGAGCTTCTTTGGAAAATGGTGAGCTACCTATTCCTGAGAAACTTTAAATTCCATCCAAAATATCTATACCTAAGCTCAAGGCCCTGCCCTGCTGCATATGGCTGTGAACACAAAATGGTATACACATTAAAATAAATAATGCAAACAAAAACAGTAAATAAACACTAATAACACAGAACACAGACCACCTGCAATGTGCAAAGTTGAAGCATTTACTTTCTGGCCCTTTAAGAAATGGTCCAGGGCTAGAGAGATGGATCAGCAGTAAAGGTGCTTGCTTGCAAAGCCGAACAATAAGAGTTTGATTCCCCATTACCCACGTAAAGCCAGATTCACAGTGGTACATGCATCTGGAGTTTGTCCCAGGTGAGCCGATTCTCTCTGTCTTTCTTTCTGTATGGTCATTAGCTTGATTTTCTTAGATAAAGAAGGTTTAAAGTCCTTATTTAAAAACTAGCATATACTACTTAATGGACACTTGTTCCCTTAAATTGTATGGATTTTCCAGCCATCATTTCCCTGTGCCCACAACCTGATCTCTGAACCGTGGTTGGTCCTCGGTTCTCCAGCTTCCCTCCAGATAGACCCTCTGCTTGGATTGTGGTCATGGGAACTGTTTTGCCCTTGAAGTGGCTTTATGTACATTTAACATAACCATTTGTTTAAGACATAATTTCCAATGTTTACCAGATAGATTTCGACTTATTTTTTTCCCCTTTCACCTATTCAAACCACATATTTGGGTCATTTTGAGAGTGAGGGGTGGAATTTGAGGCTATTGGGAGGAATGAGGTTATGGTGGGTTTGCCTCTCCCAGCATGGAAAACTGTTCAGAGCTATTATGTATAATTACAGGACAATTCCACTGAGAGAGACAGCCATGGATCTACAGTTTTTTTCTTTTTTCTTTTTGCATGTGGTGTGTGTGTGTGTGTGTGTGTGTGTGTGTGTGTGTGTGTGTGTGTAGGTGTGTTCCTATGTATGTGTCCACATGTATGTGCTGGTGTGTGCATGTGTGTCGAGGCCAGAGGACCACTTTGTGTGTCATTCCTCAGGTATGCTGTCCACTTCTTTTTGAGACAGGGTCTCTCATTGGCTTGGAGCTCACCAATTAAGCTAGCAAGCTCCTGGGATCTCTGTCTCTGCCTCCCCACTGCATCTAGCATTTTATGTGGGTTCTGGGAATTGAATTCAGGTCTTCACACTTGCAAGCCAAATGTTTTTCTGAGTGTATGATTTTCCCAGCCCTCTGTAACTTCTTATATGTCTTAGCATCATCTCCTTAAGATGTACCTATATTGCAGTTGGTGTTAAGTTTGGGGGCTGGAGAGATGGTTCAGCAGTTAAGGCGCTGCAAAGCCTAGCAACTTGAGTTTGATTGCTCAGTACCCACGTAAAGCCAGATGCACAAAGTGGTGCATGTATTTGGAGTTCATTTGCAGTGGCTGGAGGTCCTGGTGCTCTCTCTCTCTCTCTCTCTCCTTCTCTCTCTGCCCTCTCTCTCCCACCCCAAATGCATTTCTTTGGCATTTTCAGAGAAAGTGCAGCCCCTGTAGCCATAAGGAAAACTCTGAAAAGTTGTCCTTCTAGCAAACAGCAGAGTGGGGCACAGGCTTTTCTTCAAGATACCTTGTGTCCTGTCTAGGAATAGTCTTCCTGCTGGAAGAAGAGACGAGGGGCCCAACAGCAGCTCAGATAAGTGACTGCAGTGGCTATAACCAGGGAGACCATCAGCATCACATGACAGCCTTTGCTGGAGGTGTGCACCCTCTGCATCCAGGTAGCCAGGGCCACCTCCCAGTCTCCTTGAGAAGCTCCGCCCCTCTGCCATCAGCAGCAGCAGCCCCTCCCCCTCCACTGGGACACAGGTCTTTCTGGCTCCAAGGTCACCTTTAGGATGCTGTTAGCCCTCAATATGCCTTGACATTTAGAAACACAAACCCAGGAAGGGTGCACAAAGGAGTGCTCAATACCAGTGTCCACGCCCAGCTCAGAGTCCATGGTTGGCTTATTTAACAGACTGAACTGAAACAGCTGGACTGCTGTCTTAATAGATGGTTGGGGCAACCGAGTCTCAAGGCTGCATTTTCCAAATTATTTCTTCGTGTGCTGTCATCTGCGCTGTCCCATTTCCGTGGGGAACACAGCTGTTTGACACTCTCTCGATTCCACTGACAATGTTTTTGGTTTGCCTCGTTGTATAGGAAATATTTATTTGGTGACCACGGCTCCTTCCTGCTCTTGATGCCGAGTTGGAAAGGGCTGCTCATCCACCGGGAATGCCAATAGTTAATGAGAAACAAATTGTGACCTGAGAGGCACAAAACCAGTCGACAGGATTTTCTTGAGTTTTTGTCTGTTGTCAGGATGGTTCTTGATTAAATTGCAGTGATTGAGTTAAACATGATTGCTCTCTTTCACAACTCAAATGAGTATAAAATATTCTTATGAACCATCCCAGGCCTATCGTGTAGGCCCCAAGTGAAACACTTGAGACAGTGGTGGGGCAAGCAAGAGACCTATAACCACAGCCAATCAGTCATCCCAGGTTAAGTCACTGAGACAGACACCAGCGACTTCCAACCCAACTTGAAGTAGAAGCACAGAGACTCTTAAGGTCACAACAACAACAATAAAACAGACTTGAAACTCAGCCTATATGACTCAGGGAACTGAGCAGAAGAGGGGGCAGAAAGATTGTAAGAGCCGTGGTGGGAGAGATTACCCAGAGACATTGCCCCCCCTCAACTACAATAAAGGGGGGCAACCTTGATGCCTCTGATGCTATCCATTATCCCTTGCCACATGGATTGATCCAGTGTGCCCACCAAGGAGGATATCCATTGGATGGGGACAGGGATGAGGGAAATGGGAATATAAGCATAATATTTGCTCAATCAATGTATCTAATTTTGGATAATAAAGATAAAATTTTAAAAAATAAAGGTGTATGCTACCAAAAAAATAAAAATAAAATATTCTTAATGTATCTATCTGTACATCCCTAACAGTCTATTTTAATAAGTGCTTACTAAGGATCAGGGGCTCATTGAAGTATAGATTCAGTCCTTGCTTATTTTTATCTAGTGTTGAAAATGTATGCACAAATTCACTCTTTATTTTTTATATAATTCATTTATTTAAGAGAAAATGAAAGAGAAAGATGAAGTGAGGAAGAGAGAGAAAGAATGGGAGAGCCAGGGTCTCCAGCCACTGCAAACAACTTCAGACACATGTGTTACCTCGTAATCTAGCTTTTCATGGTACTGAGAAATTGAACTCAGGTTCTTCTGCTTTGCAGGCAAGCTTCCTAACCACTGAGCCATCTCACCAGCCCAAATTCATTCTTTCTAGCATGCACTTCTGTGAGTCTTAACGAACGCATGCATGTATTCATTGCTAACATTGGAAAAGAAAAATAAAGAAAACTAAATACACTAGAGATGTTTTAGTCTGTCTTCACATTAATGAAGCACCCGTAAGTCCTTGATATTCTAAATACCAGGGATTTATTTCTTCTAATGCCTGAGCCCTATTCCATTGTGTGGATGTCCTGTGGTCTGATTAAACATCCTCAGGTGACTGACATCAGGAGAGAGTCCAGTTCTTAATAATGATGAATAAAACTGCTATAAGTATTCATGTATAGGATTCTGCCATATAGAAGAGATCACTAAGAATAATTTGTGTGTGTGCATGCATGTACATGCATGTGTGTGCATGCTGAGGTCAGAGGTCAGTTGGAGTCTTCACATGCTCATCTCTGCATTCACTAGGCAAGTCAGCCTCTGGGTTTCTGATTAGATTGTTTTGCTCACCCACTATGTCTGTTGCCTTTCCCTGGAGCTGGTTGTCAGGCTAGCAGTGGGAACAATACTCATGTCACCACTTCCTCTGAAATTTCTCATGGGCCTCTGCAGATACACTTTTTTTTTTTTGAAACTTAGAAATAACAGGAATCATGATTCAGTCTGAAACCCTCACATCACTAATTTTCAGACAATTTAGATCTGAGACAATGGGCTCAGTCCTCAGGTTTAAGGTGGTTCATATTCAGAGCCCATTTTTCCTGGGTTTCCTGACAATCCATGCAAACAACCATCCCACTATTCACTCCCCGCAAAGAGCCATTCAATGAATCCCAAGATTTCCAAATGTCTTAACAAAATTCTCTTTTAAAGAAAACCACCCAAAATTTGTGACTGTTACATAATTCCCTTAAATTCTGACCCATTTTTGGAAATAAAATTCAAGATAGAAATTTAGAAGAGTATCCATCTCTGTGTCCATAGGAAAGTCAAGCGGGCTGTACAGTGACTTCTGAGGATGCCCCTTTCTGAGGGCTGCTTATACAACTTTTGCATTGGCATTGTAAACACAGCCCACAGTGAAGCGCTGACATTTAATGATGCTTACTTAAGTGCATTTGTAAAAGCTGTTGAAGAGCTTGTGGTCTGAGCTGCCACAATTATGCATGTGACACTGTGATGGTCCTTTGAGAGATAAAGGAGGTGGGAAGTAGGGAGTGACCTGGGAAAGAGGTAGGAGGACCAGAGCCAGGAGTGGTCAGTGCACTGAGGAGGAGGAGGGTCAGGGCAAGGTGGGCTAAGATGGGCAAGTAGGGAGGGTTGTAGTCGATGCCTCTAGAATGTTTTAAATCTTTTCCATTGCCGTCCACTAATGAAGGATATTTTTCAAAGTGTACTTGGCTTTTAGGCTGTCCTTGAGCTGATGTGTTCTGCTTCTGAGCCTGGGTTGATAAATTTTGTATTTACATTGGTAGAGCTCAGCTTTCATGATGCTCAAAGAGGAACACTTGCTTTCTCCTCAGTTTTAATTCCTCCATCTTTAACTTCTGTTTTGACATAAGAAACCTTCAACACTGGCTAACTAGCTTTATCTTTGTCCAGTATTAATATCATTAGAAAAATGTTAAAGTCGCACTAGGGAGTGACTCACAGGAGACTAAAAAATGCCCAAGTTTTAAATATAATTTTATTTTTAACCAAAAAGTTCAACTTTATTCACAGACTCTAAAAAGCATGAACGCTGTGTTTCATAATGAAATATGTACTCAACAAAGGTCCTTTGTTTTTGCTGTCTTGGATAAATTTTTAGAGGTCAAGTTTTGTATGGCTTTATAGACAGACGATGGTTTAGCCAGACACTAACATCTCAGAGACTTAGAGACTTAGCAGAGGCCTAGCCCGAGGGCTTCTGCTCATCATGCCAACGCCACTGGGTTGACGGAATTATGGTCATTATTGCTGTTTGTGCTACTTTGGAATCCTGAACATAAAATGCTTGTTTAACAATGTATGTTATGTTCCAATGTATGTATGGTTCCATGGACGCTAAAGACCTAGCTGAGGTATGACTTGAGATCTAATAAGATGAAACGGTTTAGGGAAAACATAAAAGAAGAAGGGAATCCTCCTTACTCTTGGGCGACCCTGTGGTGGCTACCCTCTGGTTGTCAACACAAGATTTAGAGTCACCATGGAAACAAATCTCTGGTTGTGTCTGTGAGGGATTTTCTAGACTAGGTTAATTGAAGTGAGAAGACCCATCCTAATGAGAACGGCACCATCCATGAGCTGGGCATCTCAGACGATATCAAAAGGAGAAAGCTAGTTGAGTAGTTCTCTCTCTCTCTCTCTCTCTCTCTCTCTCTCTCTCTCTCTCTCTCTCTCTCTCTCTCCTTTCTGACCCTGGACACAATGTGACCAGCTACTTCATGCTCACTCCTACCACCATGCTTGTCTAACCTCAAACTGTAAACAGAAATAATTTCTAAAAGAATTTCCTTGTTATTTCTGGTCACAGCAATGAGAAGATAATTCACATAGACCCTACCCAAAGAATGGGGTCCAATAACAGAAATTAATAGGAAGAATTCAAGGGGAAAGTGTCTAAAGAAAGAAATGAGATACCTAAAGTTCATTTCTCAGAACCAGGAGCACCTCTGCAGACGAGAAGGCCACCTGGTCCCAGACAGTAGCCGCAGGTGGCTCAGGACACAACTAGGAAGATTTAGATTGGAGCCAAGGAGGAAGTCAATGACAAAAGATGCTTCTGAGAAATCCGTGTTCTCACCTGGGAAAATCTTTTAAGTACAGCAGACTTGCAGGTCCCTGGTAAGGCTTTGGGAAAGAGCCTGGGCAAGATGGCTGGTAAACCTTGCTTTGCTGGAATGCAGGCAGGACACAGGGCCCACGATCTCTCCGTGCCATTAATAATACCCATAACTCCAATCCTGTCAGAAGGCAGAGATCCTTGGATGGGAGACAGTGTAGAAAGACTGTGAAATCACTGAGTCTACAGGAAGGCTAAGAGACTCAAAAAATAGCACCATGGAGCCCAAACACTCAATCCCCCTCATATCTGCAAGTCTCTGTGTATCTGCGCTCTGGCAACAATCCAACTCGTCTCTATTTCTCATCATGCCTTTAGGAACGATGGACATCACTTGGCATCAGCTACATTCCTTCTTTTCATCCCTTCTGATAACAGCCAAGAACAGCGCAATAGCAAACTACACTTAATTTTCATAGATCTCATTTTGCTCTAAGCCCCAAGGCTCTGCTATCCTACAAACAAACTTGGTTTTGGAAAATATGTGTCAATTTAAATTAAGTTCCTGGGAAATTGTCTCAAATGAAGTCTGGGATAATTTTTTTTATTTGAAAATATTGCTGAAAATATTTTTGGCTTCTGAGCAGGTGTGATCATTCTGCTAAGTACTGACCTTGATATTCCTTGGGAGCTAAACCATTGAACTCAATTTAATTACATTTTCTTTGATTCAGTCAGCTCAGCTATAAGCTCTTATGCTTATTAGAAGCCATTAGCATCTATTTGGGGTGGAGAGGAAGGGAGGGAGGGAGGCTTTTTTGAGGTAGGGTCTCTTTCTATTTCCAGGCTGATCTGGAACTTACTCTGTAGTCCCAGCTGGCTCAAACTCATGGCGATCCTCCTGCCTCAGTCTCTTGAGTGCTGGGATTAAAGACGTGCACCACTGTGCTCGGCAGCATCTAAGTTTTTATATAGCAAGCAATTTGCTAGACATTTTAGTCATGCCTCCAAACTTTTGAAAACTAGCAGTCAGATTTGGAAGAAATGGAGCAACTGGAAGATAATTGGTAAACCTCACATAATACTTAGGAGAGGCCAAGGATGAAGAGAAAGCAATCACACCATATTCCCTTCCCACACAGTGCCAGACATTACTAATCACTGCTGCATGATCTCTGTGTCCAACGTGTTCTATGGGGTTTTCTCATCAGTCACTACTAATCAATCAGTACCCATATGCTAACTCAGCTTCTACTCTACTTCTGGAATAGATTGCTTGACTGTTCAGAGGGACTCCAAGTTATAGAATGTTGTTGGGTCTGTGTCTGTAGGCTTTGTGCTTAAGAAAATTAAGTCGCCTGGTAATTACAAAGATCTGTTGGTTGAGAGTGAGTTGAAACAACATGAATCTTCAGTAGAAGATTCACACAGCATGAAATTCATGTAATATTGCAAAGAAGCATTTGAGAGATTAATCAGAGCATTTTGAAATAAGAAATTTAGATAAATCTCCAAACTGAATTGAGGCCCAGAAGAATGAATCCCATTATATTTTTCCACTAACAAATTATGTGCTTTCAGGCAATTCTCAAACTTTTGGGAAATTGGAACTTCATTATGGAGATTGGAAAGGGTGAGGAAGATTTTTTTAAAAACATTTACCCCCAGAATGTTCTTGGTTCTGCAAGCTAATATCAGTAATGGATAAAAATACAATGTTCCCACTTAAATCTGATGCTTTGAGTCTTGGCTACCTCAGCCTTATGGAAACCCTTGGGATACCTACAAGGGAACATTTGCAATGTGAGAAACAAATCTGGAAATTTCCTAGATTCGTTGAATCTTCCCCCAGATGAACACACGGTTATGAATGAAAATCAGTTACACTTGACACAATCCAATTATGCTGGACATTACAAAAAACACAAGCTCTTGGGTAGGGTACTGCAGCTCAGGGTAGGGTACAGCAAGCATCTCAGGGGTAGGGTACAGCAGCTCAGGGGTAGGATATAGCAGCTCAGGGTAGGGTACAGCAGCTCAGGGTAGGGTACAGCAGCTCAGGGTAGGATACAGCAGCTCAAGGTAGGATACAGCAGCTCAGGGTAGGGTACAGCAGCTCAGGGGTAGAGTGCTTCCCTAGCAGCAGAGACACTGGGTTCCAGCCCTGCAAAAATAAAACAAAATAAAAATAACAACAGGTACGAGAAATTACTTAGAAAAAAATTTAAGCAGAAGGTCTATTGTCTGTTTAGGGATGTTTACTTCCCACCTGTTCATTAGAACTGTTCTGCAGGGTGTCTGGTTATTTTCATACCACTGTGCTCACACTACAATGGGACAATGTGAGGTCACTTCTGCGTATATAAAATGAGAAATGAATAAACTTCTGATATACTTGGAGGCCAGATTTCTAAGTCCCATCTGTTTTCAGTCTTTTGACATTTTCTTGACATGGGATCAATGATACTTTAAAAGCCTCTCAAGGCCCAAGTCTATTACACTGCCACAAGACAGCTCAGTGAAATCTGTGCCTCAGTGGACCATCGAGCCCCTGAAGCTTACTGTTTGACTAACACTTACTTAAATCTGATGTTTATAAAAATGAAACAATTTTTTTTCTCCATGAGAAGCCGAGTTATAAGCAGGGGTCTGCTAAGGAGGATCTGTCTCTGGGGAGCCCTGGAGTCTTTCACAAGTTGTTCACCCAGACAGCTGAGGGCTTCAGGCCTGCAGCAGTTGGAGTTATACAAGGATAAAGGGCAAGTTAAATCACTTAACACATTCCTGCTTTTGGATTGCTCATTCCTCAGTAACTGAATGGAACTCTGGAATGTCCTAGCTGAGACCAATTTTCACAATGAGTTTTCTGAGCTCACCAGTGTTGACGAAGCTGGATTAGAGATAAGAGACCCAGGCCTCATCCAGGTGCTAGTGAATAGCAAAAGGATCTTCAGAATAAATATGCTTGGTCAGCATCCAACAGCACTGGACACTAGCAGCTACTCTAACCTGAGCTGCAGGAGATGTGTGAAAGTGCTAATTGTGATAGAATCACCTTTAAGAAAAGTGAAAGAAACTCTGGGCATGAAGACTCCTGGCATAGGAGAAGGGGTTTTGAAGTTGAAGAATATAGGCTTGTTTTCATATAACTGTTTTTGTTTGTGTGCGGTGTGTATGAGCCTGTATTTATGTGTATGGGTGCATTTGTACACATGGGTGTGGAGGCCAGAGGTCAACATCAGCTGGCTTCTTAGATCACTCGCCACCTTTTTAAATACAGGATCTCTTACTGAACCTGGAGCTCACTGATTGGGCTAGACTAGCTCTTCAGCAAGCTCTGGGGAATCTATGTCTCTGCCTCCCCAGAGCTAGGATTACAGGTGTACACTGCCACACACAGCGTTTATGTGGGGATTGGAACTCAGGTCCTCAGGTTTTCACAGCTCTCCCCAGACCCACATTGACTTGCATTTCTTTGTCTGGTCACCACAGTAACAAATGACATCTGTCCAGTATCTTATTCTACCTTCTAAGTGGCTGTCCATCCAGTGGACATGGACCTAAGGTTTATACAATAGAAGGCAGTTCTCAAGCCTGCTCGTAGGAGATCTGCTGTCCTGGCCCACCTCAGACCCGGATTTGGGTGTCTGTAAGTGGGTTCTGGTGGTCAGAGCTGAGCATCTTGCCCAGTGGACTCTTCCTTGTGCTACAGAGTTGAACATTATGAAGATTAACCTCTGGCTGTTAATTTGATAGGATTTAGAGTCACCATGGAAACAAATCTCTCAGCATGTCTATGAAGGATTGTCTAGATTAGGTTAATTGAGGTGGAAGGACCCACCCTCACTATAGGGGGCACCATTCCATAGGCTGGGGGTCCAGGACTTAAAAAGGGAGAAACTGAACTGAGCAGCAACACGGAGGACCTCTATGGTGTCTTGCCCAAGCTTACTGCTCTTAGCAGGAATAATTTTGTCACATGGCCATCTCAACCAGGCCACCAATGTCATGAGAAGACCAATGCTTCCAAATTGAAAATGAAGGTTTATTTCTCACATTCTCCTAGGTTTCAAGGAAGACCATACTGACTGAGGAGTTTGGGAGAGATTTTTTTTTTTTTGAGGTAGGGTCTCGCACTAGCCAGGCTGACCTGAAATTCACTATGTATTCTCAGGGTGGCCATGAATTCACATTGATCCTCCTACCTCTGCCTCCCAAGTGCTAGTATTAAGACATGGACAACCACACCTGGCCTGGGAGGGATTTATAGCCCATCAATGGCCAACTAAGTCACTATTTGTGATTGTGTGGTTATCCACTGAATTCTGTCCTGAGCTGTGCTCATACAACACCAAAGCATTGGATGGGCAAAACGTGACTCAGGCTGGTTATTTTACATGGTGTAGCACCCAAAACTCAGTCATTAGACAGAGCTGGTTCCTTTAGCTGTGCACAAGGGTCAGGGTGAGTGTAACAAGATCACACATGTGCTCTACAGTTGGTAAATTAATCACAGTGTTCAGACAGAACAAGTGGCTCTGGGACATGAACTACCCAGCATGCACCTCTCCAGCAAAAAGAGCAGGGGGGGGGTTTGAGGGATGTGACAGGAAGTAAGATTGTGTGCAAGACCAGGCCTGCAGGCAAAGGCTGGAAGCAGGTCCCAGTAAACAAAGTTGGTACCTAAGAGTCTAGAATTTGGCTGATCAACTCTGATATGAACCCATGTTTAGGTGTCCAGAACTTTTATTATTTTCAATAAGCCTGAGTCATTCCAGGGTTCAACCCAAGTTCAGGTCAGCACATGCTATGCACCACAACCACACCAAGGTTAGAATGTGGGTATCATGATCACTGCTTTGGGCGGAGTTAACAGCAGTAGGATAATTAGCATTTGTCAAGTATAGACACATTGGTTCCATTCACAAAATTCAACAAATTCTTCCTCAATGCCCAGCACGGAGTAGGGATTGTTCTGGGAAGCTAGAGAGAGACACAGCATTGCACTTTCTCTCATGAGCTTTGAGTCAACATAGTGGTTCCTACTGGACAAACTCGCCTCCCAGGAAACATCCCTTCCAGGGAAGGGTAAGGTAGGGACAGGTAACAGGCAGAGGCCAGGAGTTGATGACTCCCTTGCAATGCATGGGATAGCTTCAGAAGCAAAGAATTTTCCAGCCCAATATGTCACTAGTTCAAAAACTCCATCTGGAGGCTGGGGAGATGGCTCAACAGTTAAGGCACTTGCCTGCAAAGCCTAACTGCCCGGGTTTGATTCCCCAGTTCCCATGGAAAGCCTGATGCACAAAGAGGCACATGCATCTGGAGTTTGCGGTGGCTGAGGCCCTGGTTTGCCCATTCTGTCTGTCTCTCTTCTCTCTATTGCTCTCTACTAGCAAATAAATAAAATACTTTAAAATAAATAAACAAGTACTTTCTCTGGGAAGCAAACCTTCAAGTGCTGCTTGTGACTGTATCAGATTTCCCAAGATGCAGCCGGTTTCCCGAGGAGGACTGTGGGCTCTCTAGAGGTTGCAGGAGGGTGCAGGGAATGGAAGGAGCTCAGGGAAGGCTTACTGCAAAGGACGAAGAGGTATCGCCCTGGCCGATGGGGCAGCACTAGGGAAGGCAGGGTCCTCCCAGCAGGATCAGCCACAAGAGCCAAGGCCAGGGCATGGAATGCTGTGGTCTCTCAGGGCTCGGGACATTGTCAAGTCCTTGGTTCCACTCAGTTACAAAACCCACTCTCTGAGGTAGCCACATAAAAAGATAATTATACATCAGCTTTGCCCAGCAAGAGCTCACATTGTGTAAGACCAGTCATTCCTCTGAGAAAGTATAAATTATGGAAATTCCCCGTGTCGTTTCTAAAGTAACTAGTAGACGTTCACCTTCACCTTGGAGGATTAAGATCAAGCCAGTGAAATCAGTTTGCTCTGATAGCTGAGTGTTAGTCTAAGAAGTATGAAGAAGTTAGACTAGCGCACAGTAAATTTCATTTTCAGAAGTGGGCCTAATGAGATCAAGAGCCTATGAAATAGCTGTGGAATTCAGTAGACCTTCCTGGACTTTTACCCGGGACTGTTATTTTGCTACTAACATTTTCTCACTTCAGTCCCGTTGCGTAGGCGTGAAGTGCTCAGCCATCCAGGTCTCTCGAGTCAAGGATTCAGTGTTCCCAGAGGGTAGAAAGACTCTATGGAAATCCTCCCTCTGCAGCCAGAATTTAAATGTAGGCCAACATATTCTTTTAAAACATAGCAATGAGATGTTAGGATGACACAGAAGGCCAGTGTCTGAGAACATAAGAGAAAATGAGCCGAGGGTTACTTAAAAGTCTAGCTGATGTAGTAAACAGATTTTCCTAAAACCCTGGTATTCTAACCCCTTTCTTATGACATAGGATAAGGTTACAGGAACATAATGTGCTTGGTAATTGATCAAACCATTAAAAACAACAACTTAAAAGTCTAGATCCTTCCACAGGCTCGGTTCTTCTGACTTGCAGAAGTGCTGATGTGCATCTTTGCAAAGTCCTATAAAACTGTGGTGAGAAAAGGGAAATTGACATTGGAAGTCCTCCACTCGTCAGCTGAGTTTCCATTACCCAGCTCGCTGGACTCACTGGCGAGCTGCTGGCTGGCTGGGGCCTGGTGAGGAGCAGGCCTGGAGCTCAGGACCAAGTGCAGCACGCTGCCTCTCAGCTGACCCAGAGAGGAAGATGGAGCTGTGAAAGGGGAAGATGCCCATGTGACAGGGGATGGGGACACTGGAGGCCTCGGTCACTGAGTGCACCTGCAGGATTGATCGTGGTGGTGAGACATCTCCTTTCTGGTCATCAGGGAAGACAACAACATGTGTGTTTGTGTGTGTGTGTGTGTGTGTGTGTGTGTGTGTGTGTGTTGGTGGTGGTGGTGATGGTTTTGTGCATGTATGTGCATAGCGGTACGTGCACGCATGTTCATATGTATGTGGGTGGGTGTGGATGCACGTCTGTGCATGTGAATGGGGGAACCAGAGTTAGATGGTGTCTTCCTCAGTCAGTGCCCACCTTATCCCTTGAGACAGATTTTTGCTCAACCCAGAGCTCACTGATTGGATAGACTAGCCAGTGAGCTCTAGGGTGACTTCTGCCTCCCCAGTGCTGAGAACACAGGCCCATGCAACCATGCCTGGCTTTTACTTGGGTGCTGGGGATCTGAACTCATGCTTGCATGGTAAGCACTTGACCAACTGAGTCATCCTTTTTTTATTTTGTAGTGCTGGGAATGAACAGGAAGGTATAGCTATAAATTAGTATTATAAATATCCTGGTTTTAGCCAGGTATGGTGGCACACACCTTTAACCCCAGCACTTGGGAGACAGAGGTCGGAGGATCACTGTACCCAGTGAAATGGTCCCATGGCCATCTTTGATGGCCTCAGAAGAGGTGGCCATAAGTGGCCTGACAGTGATGTACCTTTGCTGTCAAATGTGAACGAGTAACTATGGCTATAGGTATACCTCTCGCCTATTCTCAGTGCCTGAGCAGTGTCTGCTACATTTTATAAGAACTAGAAAACCAATAAGCCATCTTGTAATGCTTGTAATCCCCGCACTCAGGAGACTGAGACAGGAGGTTGCCAGTTTGATGGTAGCTTGGGCTATATAGAGAGATACTGCCTCATAAGACAATAGAAAACCAGCCACCCAAAGGGTGTGCTGTTATTTCTTTATATTTACTGAAGCTCAGGCTTCAGTAAAATGTTTTCATGTTAAAATATGAGATATTGAAATGAAAGTAAAAACAAATTTTTTTTTGGTTTTTCGAGATAGGGTCTCGCTCTAGTTCAGGCTGACCTGGAATTCACTCTGTAGTCTCAGGGTGGCCTTGAACTCATGGCAATCCTCCTACCTCTGCCTCCCGAGTGCTTACCACGCCCAGCAAAAACAAATATTTTTACATTGAAAAATTGTTTTTAAATTGACAAAGCTGAGTCTGGCATTAGTGGCTCACACCTTTAATCTCAACACTTGGGAGGCTAAATTAGGAGGATCCTCATGAGTTTGAGGACAGTCTGGGCTACAGAGAAAGTTTCCAGTTAGTCTGGGCTAGAACGAATGAGATTCTGCCTCAAAAAAATGGCAAAGTCTATTTCAGTTTGGAAATTCACATGCAGACACACTGATAGCAACGCTATAAAAGGGAACGTTAGAAAAAGAGAATTCCTTCTTGAAATACAGTTGGCATTTATGTTTGGTCTGGAAACTTGATATAATTAGTTATTAGGAATCAAAGAAAACTTTTTTTTTTTTTTGCTCTTTGATGCATGAGGATTTGTTGGAGGAGAGGAAGTTACCACGTCAACATCAACTAATATAATGTGTCAAAAATGAAAGTCCCAGGCTCTGAGTCATTTTCCCTTGAGATCTAACCCCAGTAACTTGGCCAATAATTACAGAAAAAAAATAATAAGTACCTCTCAAACTTCACTTCATACCACACTTGACTTGATCACTGACCAGATATGTGATAGCCCAGTTCCTCAAACACTGGGCAGAGGCTCTTTGATGGGTAATGATCAAGTTATCTGTCAACCTGTGTGGCAATGAGTACTGCATATAACATCGCCCAAATGTATGCAGATACTGTTGGCATGAGAGAAGCATGAATTAATTTAATAGTTTTGCTCTTGACATTCCCTCACTTTGGGCTCCATTGATATCGAGTCTTTGGGGGAGGCGGACATAGGTGGTGTTTTCCTACAATGCGTTTTGTGTTAAAATGTTGGGAACCTTGCCAGTAAAGCTTTCTCATCTCATGTCTTTAAATCAAATCACTTGTTATTTTTTACTTTTAGTGTTGGAACTTCTGCGGGGACCTTATCTAGAGCAATATAGAAGAAACTCATCCTAAACTGGATCTCCCTGGTCAGACTATTTTTGAAGGCACATGAAGTCTCAGCATCTCTCTGTTTCATTTCAAAGGAAAATTTTGGTGAGATTTATATGGGAACTCTGTTAGCTTAATGCTGTCACTCACGTCCAGCCCTCACAGAAGTATTCAAATACAAGGGCCCTGAGTTGATATCAATGAGGATTATGAACTGGTATTAGCTATCAGCAGCCCCAGAGTGTAGTTTCCCATAAAGGTATCAATTGTAGCTACCTTCTCATTGCTGAGATAAAGCACTCAGTCAAAAGTAGTAGGTGGAAGGCTGGCATTTGTTTTGGTTTCGTCTTGAGGGGACGTTTCATCATGGTGAGAAGCTTGGCAGAGCAGCAGCATGTTATATAAGCTGAGAGAGCAGTAGGAGTGAGCTTCTAGTAAGCACCCAGTAGGCTGGACTAGTTAACCTCAAGGCCTGCCCCCAGTGACACACCTCCTCCAGCAAGGCTCCTCCTCCCAAAGGCTCCTCCAGCAGGGGTGTGAGTGTGAGGCTTCAACACAAACACATGAGGCTATGGGGGACATTCCACATCCAAACCACCACAGCCTCCATCCATATTCAATAAAGTGAGCTCAATATTTCACATGATAGGTGTGTCAGCCCGAAATTTCTCTTCCAAGAGCATTCAGAGCTGCCATGATCATGGCCTGTGGGGTGTGTGTGTGTGTGTGTGTGTGTGTGTGTGTGTGTGTGTACATTTGGGTGGATCTAGAGGTTCATGTAAAATGTGTTCCTCAATTGCTCTCCTCTTGATTTTTACTGAGACAGGTCTCTCATTTGAACCCAGAGCTAACTGGTTCAATTAATTTAGCTTGCCCTGGGGATTCTGTCTCAGCCTTCCTTGTACTGGGATTACAGGAGGCTTGTTGCCATGCCCACCAGCATTTATGTTGGTATTGAGGACTTGAACTCCAGTCTTCATGCTTGCACAGTAAGGGCCTTATCCACTGAGCCCCAACTGATTGACAATACTCTTAATACCTCATCTGAGCTACTTCTACAAACACAGAAAATGTGATGGTTCATCTTCACTCTCAACTTGCTTGGATTGGGCAACACCAAGGAGATGATTAAATCACACTTTTGGCTATGTCTGAGCTCATTCCAAGAGATAATTTCCTAAGGAGATATGATGGTTTGTAGTGATACTCAACTTTACAGGACCTAGAATCCCTATGAGGGATAATCCAGGTTAGGTTAGCCTCTGGGAATGACTGTGAGAAGTTCTCTTGATAGGCTAATTGAGATTGGAAAACCCACTATAACTGTAAGCAGCACCATTCCATGGGCTGCGATCCTGGACTGTATAAAAGGAGAGAGATGCTGTGAATACATCCATCACCCTCTGCTTCCTCACTGTGGGTGGAATGTGACCAGCTTGCCTGAGGCTCCTGAAGACATACCTTCCCCTGGTGATAAACTATAACCTGGAACTGAAAGCTGAAACAGACACTTACTCCCTCAAACTGATTTTTGTCAGGCATTTTGCCCCAGTGATAAGAAGTTGATTGATGCACAAGGGAAAGACTGACTCTGAATGTAGATGTTACAATCCAATAGCCTAGAGCCCCAGAGAACTACAGGGAAAGAAGAATGGTGCATACAAATGCAAACTCTACTCTGTTTCCTGGTCACTGTAAGGTGACAGCCTGGGCCAAATGCTCCTACTGACACAATATTTTCACCACAGGCTCATCCACAAAGCAGCCAGCCAACCACAGACTGTCACCCCTGAACAGTATATTAGTCACAGTGATGAAAAACTGACTAACACAGACATTAGGGAGCTAAAATAAACTGAAGAGACAACAGAGTATAAATCAAATTACTCAAGAAGGTTCTAGAACAGAACAGCCCAACATCACCAGCAGCAACTACAGAAAGAATAAGAAACCCTGCTATTGCCTGCAGATCTTCCAAGTGATGTGATCATAAAGAGATTTCCCTAAAGCAATAAAGAAAAACCTAAGACAAATAGATTCTTTCAAAAAGTCTTGGTGGTTACTTTGATGTTCAAACAACCCTGCTATATTAGTTACTTTCTCACTACTGGGACAAAATGCCTGACAAAAGTCAGTTTAAGGGAAGAATGGTTACAGTCCATAATGGAGGAGAAGGCATGGCGGGTGGGTGCTTTAACCAGCTGATCACATTCAGCCCACCGTGAGGAAGCAGAGGGGGATGCGTACTGCTGCTCAGCCAGCTCTCCTTTTTATCCAGCCCAGAACCCTGGCCCATGGAACAGTGCTGCCCACGGTTAAGGTGGGTCTTCCCACCTCAATAAATCAAGATAATCCCTCACAGACCAGCACAGAGACTAACCTAAAAATTAGATAATCCCTCACAGGTGATTCTAGGCCCCGTCAAGTTGACAACCAATAGAAACCGTCACATATGCTTTCTAGGTTGAAAGATAGAGCACCCGTCCAAGACACCGTTCCACAATCTCAGATGCTCTGGATACTGACTGCATTTCAGGGGGAGGGCAGGGCAGGAAGGTTGTCTTGGATATCTTGAAACTGCAGGATAACAGGAAGTGTTTTTCTGCTGGAATCATACTCCTGTCATCATGCAAAGGCTCCCTGAGGTCCAGCCCACTGTTTGATCTTTGCTCTGATGTCTGGAATGATCCAATAAGCAGCATAAGAGCTCTGCTTCCTGGAAGGAAGAGTTGGAAGATGGCTGGGTCCCGGGGCCTTGTTAAATCAAACAAATGTTCTGAGCAGCTGAGACACCCTTGGAGACAGTGTGTTTACAACTCTAACTTCCAACAACAAAGGAAACTGGACCGACCATACTGCAGCTAACACGGATGCTCCCGGAATAGTTGAGTCGCACTTTTCTGCTTCCTGTCACCTCTCCCCATAGGACCCTCCTCACTTCCAATCTCCTGGACTCCAGGGGTGTTTATCCTCCTAAAGGTAGGCCGTTTACTCTCCCTGGACAGTGGATAGTGCCCTGCTGACCTCTCTAGTGAGGTGTGCTGAGTGTCTGTCACTTGACACTCCTGGGGCTAGTCTCAGAGAGGAACTACTTACTGCCTTCTGGCCTCCAGGGTCCTGACAAAATCACTGAACATTTCATTCCTAAACATGGATGAAAGACAACCAGCAGTAAATCCAGTTTTACATTCCGGGAGTGACTGGGTTTGACTTCTTATTTTCCCACTTGGAGACAATCTTTATACACAGAGAACATTGCCAGTACCCCTCACTCCTGTTCCAGGGACCCACCTTAAATGTCCCCTAAGGTCCATGTGTTAAGTGCTTGGCCCCAGGGTGATGTTACTGGGGAGTGTGGAACCTGTAAGAGGTGCTGTGTAGAGGATATCATTGGAGACATGCCCTTGAAGGAGATTATGGTGCTCCTTTCTCTGTGTGTCTCTGTCTCTGTCTCTCTCTCTCTCCCCCCTCCTTGGCAGTGAGGTGAGGTGACAAGGTTTGCCTGCCATGTCCTTTTATCCCAATGTACTTATTACCTTGCAACAGGCCCAAAGCAAAGAGGCCAATCATTCATACACTGGTACCCCCAAATCTGTGAGTCAGAGGAAACCTTCTCTCTTGATAAGGTGGTTACCTGGAGCATTTGTCATGGTAGTGTTATAGTCCATGTAAGAGAATTACAGACAACACCACCCCTCCCGGCTAAGACTTATATTAAAATAATAACACACTGGAGGCTGCGGAGTAGTTCAGTAGTAAAGGACTTGTCTAGAATATATCAGACCTTGTGTTTGATCTCCAGTCCTGAGATAGAAAGGAAGGAAAGGAAAGAAAAAAAGGAAGGGAAGGGAAGGGATGAGGAAGGGAAGGGAAGGAAAAGGAAAGGAAGGGAAGGTGACAGAGTCCTCCTTTCATACAGAAAATTTAAGCAGCATCAAATTTATTCCATGCTCAGCCTCTGCTCACACCCTAGGGACACCTCATTACTTTGGGATTCCCAAAGCAGCTTTCCCAGGAGACTATGTGAAGGAGCAATTCCCTTCATGTGATTCCCAGCCCTCTGTGTGCTCCCTAGGGAGCCTGAGGAAATGTCTCTACACATCTGAAAGTTTCTACCTCTGATAAGCCCCTTTGGAAAAGAGCCTAACACTCAGCCCCAATTAACAGTTCTAAAGTCGCCAATTGTCCCAGATAGATGGCTGCCCAGGACATCTCAGGCCTGAGAAGACTTTACCTGTGAGGTCCTTAAACCCCCCCCTCAAAGCTTCCCAAGGTGGACACACTTCAGATCGGGGATGTCTGTTCGCTCACTGCTGGATAAAAGCACTCCCTTATCTGAGAGAGCTCCAGTCCGTGTACTTTCTGTCCCATTTTCCTTACAATATGTGTCACAGTCAGCCACACGCTGCTGGGATGAATCTTCAAACCAGGCACAGTTTATGGGAGGAAAGTATTTATTTAAACTATAGATTGAGGGGAAGTTCTGTAACAGTGAAAGAGGATGGCCCTCTTTCACAGGTCGGAGCAGAGAGAAAAACCCATCACCTACAACACACACACACAGGACAGGGAACAGGCAGGAGGGAAAGAAGAGAATTCTTTCACCTTTATATAGCTCTAGGGTGGGGTCTTGCAATTCTATTCCAGACTTAATGGCTTCCTGAGTCTCTGGAATTTCCTTTCTGCACTGCCCACACAGGAAAGGATGTTTACTTCTAGCTCCTTTGAGCTTCCTTACATCCTGGCCCCTACTGGGAGGCTGCCTTCCTGTGAACATCCTCAGAGACCCACCCAAGATTACTTGAAATTACTTGACAACAAAACTTAACCATCACAATATGTATTTTTCAAAGCCACATATGACAGATTGTCTTCTCATCCATAAATTAAATCTCAACATATTAAAAGGATTTCAAATCATAGGAAGTATATTCTCTAGCCACATGGAATTCAAGTAGAAGCTCTAGGAAGCCATGCCTGTGAAATACACCTCTGGAGATGGTGAATTTCCAGTTTTAGATGTCACTCACAGAAGCTGAGGTGTGGCCCCTGAGCCCAATGTCATTAGCAATGAGACCCCTTGGGTTCATGTTCCCTCATTACCTCAAACATGTTGCTAACATGGGTGCCTGTGAAGAGGAAGGCCAGTGCTGTCAGCACTATGAAAGAGAAGACTGAAGTCCGACAGAAGCAGAGCCGAGTGAGGATAGACAAGGAATGAGAAGTACTCCAGGGGAATGGAGGCAAGGCCTCGAATCCAGAGACTGAAAAGAGCCCTGATCCCAGTGAGTACTGAGTTCATGCCCCTCACACACCAAGCCATCACTCCTGGCCCTTCACGCAAGCCTGGCCCATTAGGAGAGGGATAGAGCTGTGACCCCTCAGTCACGGAGTCACTGTGGTCTTCATACTGGTACTTTCTCAGGAGGGCAGGATGAATTCAGGATGCTGCCAAGAAGAAATAAAAGCTGTATCATCTCATGGCTCTGGGTGAACGGAGTTGGTCCCCTGCTGGATGGAAGTACAGGCAGTTAGGGGTTAAGCTCCAGACTTCGGAGGGAAGAGGCTTGTCTGGCAAGGGCAGCAGCCTCAGAAGTCGCTCAGGTGTGGGACATAGATTTGCTAAAAACCTGACATTTCAAAATGTATGGTTTTGTGAAGCAAAGCAGTTCCCAAAAGAAGCAATCATGCCTCCCTTAGAAATCCACCTTTTAGCCCGACAACTGTCACCCCTCCAACTTTGATGGGAAGCTTCTCTTTTTGTGGTTGAAAGCATAAAGCAGACCCCCAGTAGCACTAGGGGGCGGGGGCTTTCTTTTTGTCTTTGTATCCAAACTCAACAGCATGCAATCCCATGTAAACTGACCTTCCAGGAAGGAGAATCCAGAGCCTTCCAGAAGAGTTCAGAAAAAGCGGTGAAGGCTCAGCAAAAAGGACTCAAATGTTTCCAGACAAACACCTCCTCTCCGCACCAGCCACACACACACACACACACACACACACACACACACACACACACACACACACACACACACACGAGGCCCTGCCTGGCTTTGGTGGCAATGGTTCCTGCAGCTGTGTCCTCCAGCAGGGAAACAGAGGGGATGGGGCTGACAAACTCTCGATTGTACATTGCACTTGGAAAAACACACAAATCCCTAAATTGTCACTGCAGCTTGAGCGACCTCATCCATGGCTGCATGGGGACTCGGGAAGAGCCTGAAGTCAGGACCATTTGTGGAGCTTCTTGGGATTCCAACAGGAATCTGAATAGTTTCTATTACAGCCTTGCAGACCTCAGGGGGAGAGAGAGAGAGAGAGAGAGAGAGAGCAGGCTATTAGGAGCTCAGTGGATGTGCTTGCCCTCAGCTCCTCTCTTATTTGAGAGGTTTGTGCTGTGAGCGGTGCTGCTCTGGGCACCTGGGTTAATCTTGTTCTAAAGGAAATATGGATACGCTTGGAAGTGAGTTCTCTTGGTTGCTTGCAGGTAGCAATGGTGTAACTTCATGCAATGGCTGCTCTTGGGTGAGTGTAAAGCCAACGCACAACCAGGAAATACAAAAATGGAGAGGGTTACTCCCTTTGACAAGTAGAGAGAACCCTGGAGTTATGTGCTAAGCAATGATTTCCTTGAACAAAGAAAGGCATGGGTTTCACTGGGAGAGTCTACACATCTGTATGAAAGCGCAAGCAGGCAAAGGCACATTCCCGAGCATGCTAAGTTTAAGGAGTACTTTTCTGAGCATGGTCAGTTCAAGGTCATAGATCATATGTCCCAACAGTAAAGATTTCAGGCAGAGAATTTGATATTAAAGAGTCAAGTTTAGTCTAGGTGGTTTTCAAGCATGAGGACTCGATGGCATCGGCTGGTGCTTCCTAAATTTCTCTGAAGAGTTTTAGCTGAAAGAAGAAAGAACGAACCAGGGGTGGTTGCTCATACCTCTCCCAGCATGTGGGAGACCAAAGCTGGGCACCATGAGTTCCAGCCCAGACTGTGCTGCTTGCAGTGAAACCACAGGAAGAGGAGGTGGGGGAGGGAGACTTTGAAGGCATGTTAATAGTCTTAAAGGAGCAGCAGTTTCTCCCCACCTAAAGGTTCCAGCCCTTTCCTGGAATGAGCAGTTAATATTGGCTTAACCCCAGAAGAGATACCTTGGGAACACAAGAGCCCAGACTAGGAACCAAATTCAAACTGTTCTGTGATGGTTTAAGTTGATTCCCATCCTGACAGGACCTACCTAGAATCACCTGGGAGGGATTATCTTCATTAAGGTAACTGAGTGGGAAGACCCACCTCTAACAGGAGAGCTGGGGTTTCTAGAAAGTTGGGGTTGCCAACTAATTCCAATGCACCTTAAAATTTAAAGAGTACTGGATTCTTGTTTTATAAAATTCAAGAATTAAAATATAGACCACCAGAGGATAAAGTAGACTGGGATACTTTATTTAAAAAGAAATGAGAAAGTTGCAGAGGTCTCCAGCCACTAGTGAGGAGAGAGCACGTGGGGGATCTATAAAATCTGTGCAGGTCAGCCAAACACTAAAAAGAAGGAAAGATATAAGAGGGTTCCCATCATGAAGAAAAAGGTTCATGTGGGAAAGAACTCTGAGCCCCAGAGCTGGCTGTGGTGAGGGGGGCTTATCTAATCCTGGAGATTCAGATGTCTCTCTGCTGGGCAGTCATGAGGGAAAAGAAGAGAAAGAGACTTCCTTCTCTAAGTGATTATATCTCTGGGCCAGGTGAGCCAAAGAGATATTATTGGTCTATTTTTGACCAATCAGTTTGAGGATTAGGTTGGAGACACCTCCCACCCAAAGGGAGGGAGTCAGGCATGAAATAGGTGGAACATGGCTGAAAGTACAAGTTCAAGGGCACTCCTGGTTACCTTTGGGTCCCAGGCACCTTAACCCGTCACACACCTTAACTGTGGGTAGCCCTGTTCCACAGGTGGGGTTCTGGGCTGTGTATAAAGGAGAGAGGTGGCTGGGTAGGTGCATTCATCACTCTGCTTCCTCACCCTGGGCTGAAGAGGACCAGGTGGCTCAAGCTCATACAGCCATGTCTTCCTTCCCTGCATGACATGCTGTAACCAGGAACTGTAAGCCAAAATAAAACCTTTCTCCCATAAACTGAGTTGTATGTCCCAGCAATGAGAAAGTAACTAATACAGCTGCTTGTAGACCACCTTCTCTGAGAGGCTGGATTTTTCTCTGGGCTTCTCAGTTGCCTCGCCTACTGAGACGACATCACCTTCCACACAGGGTTGTGATGAGCACTCATTTCTGAGCAAGGGCTGCAGCTTGGTAAAAACCTGCTATGAGTTACTGAAGTTTATGTGCTCCAGAAACCTGCCTTTAACCGGTTCTTAGAGAACTTTCCCAGGTTTCCCATGACTGTGAAAACAAATCTCCATTTTTATGATGAGAGAGAACAAAGAGAATTTATTAGGTGAGGAAGACATGAGTTCAGGGATTTAGACCTCATAAGGATGAAACTAGCAACTAAAAAATAAGTTATTTTTTTTCTAACCTAATGAATAGAAGGTTCTTTACTCCCAAGGGTGACTAGGTTAATTATAAATAGCAATCTTGAGGTAAATTTAGTCTTAAGAAAACATTAATATCTTGGAAGTGAGCTTCGTGTTGAAGCATAATCTTAAAGGCGAGTCGTTGAAAAGGGGCCCACGGAGAGCCTTAAAGTCATCTCCTATGCAGTACTTCTCAGGCACAATCTATAATTTCTTCTTTATGGGACAATAAGCAATAATCACCTTGTAATAAGGAAATGATCTTAACAGAGAGAGAAAAACCAGTATTCAAATCTTGAGAGTGAGGTTACTGCAAAAGGGTGAGGGATTTAATCTTGGTTGATTCACTGATACTTTACACTTCACAGGTTATTCACATCTACTCAGAAGCTTAGCTTAAACACACCTGGATCAGAGCATCCAGGGTCAGTCACCAGACATGTTCTGCAGAGAGCTCTGGGCCTGTGAAGGGCTGCCAGGCCCAGGATAGAGATGCCTGCCTGGCAGACAAGCAGAAGCAGAAAGTGAAGGCAAGGAACTCTCTCCAGTAAGTGTGTCAGGGAGAAGAGCTGTCTCGGGAGAGGATTGCTAACTATCAGGGCTGCTCCGTCGCTCTTTGGGGACGACCTTAAAGTGCTAAAGTTTGGCTTAGAGGACACAATGATGGGGTCAGAAGAGAAACAGCTGCTCCAACAGACCTTTGATTTCTGTGCATACAGCCATCCATTCCTTAAAGCCACCGGGGCTTCTCTGTACCTAGAAAGTTGGGGCCATGGGCTTAGAGAAAGCCTGGTACATTATCACCTCCACATATGCCCATCCTCATCTTGCTGGGCTCGGTCACTCCAAGGCAACAGGAGGAATCCAGGGTGTCCTGGAACCCTGGCCCTTTCAAGCTGGTCATCTTGGACTCCAGATAGAAGGTGACATCCAATTCATTTTTGGTTTGCCTAATTTGGGAATGAGTGTATGTATGGGGGAAGAAAATCAATCAGAACTTCCTTAAAGTGGGGGAGGAAATTCTGGATGGGGCCAATCTATGGGTAAAGGGAGCCGCAAGGGAACTCTTCTGCTGTTATTGGAAAGTAACAATAAACCAGCTCTATTAACCCCCTGCTCTGCTCATGTCTCCTTTGTGGTCTGATGTGAGTTGTATCACAAAGGCATAGGCAGGCGCAGGGATTCGGAGAACATGACAAGCAGCTGGTCTTGTTTTTCCTGGAAGTAGATTCCCAGCAAGTCAAGAAGTGAGAAAGTGCATCAGGTGAGCAGAAGCTCCATGAAGACTGTGGACAGAGAATCTCTGGCTTTTGTCAGAGTCAGCCACTTGCTCAGAGTCACAGACAGCTCTGGAAGCTCAGCTTCCAAGAAGAGATCTAGACGTCTCTTCAAGGTCAATGTCACCAGGGGAATCTATGCCTTTGAAGAGGCACAGGGTGAACGTGGTTCCAAGAAGAGAATGGGTGAACAAAAGAAGTTCTTGCTCCGCCAGCTTTGAGAAGAAACCTAATGAATCCATGATGGGATTACCAGCCAGCTGACAGGAGACAGGAGTCTATGTTCCCAAGTTCCAAACAAAGGGGGGATTTCATCTCCATTGGTCAGGGTAAGGGTGCAGTCAAGCCCTTACTAACAAATATAGCAGCTCCTGTTCTCATTCAATATTTTGGCAAAGGATACTCAAGAGGTTTTGGCTTTATCCAAAAAGGCTCTGGGTCTTGGGAAAATATGTTGAGAAATAGATGTCATGCAAAAACTACAGATTCAGCTCAACTCTGAGCTTAATTGCTTCCATTCTCCCTTGCTTCTTATTGTTGTGAGAGCTGGACGTTTCACATGGCAAACAGCAATGACTTTCTAATGACACAGGGGTGGAATTAGAAGTCTCAAAATAGTCTAGAGCTCTATTCTACATTCATGTGCATTTCCAAATACAGATTTCACTCCAATTTGAAATCTAACTGAAAGTTTTGCTTTTCAAAGATCATAAATTAATTATTGTTTATACTTATGTGTGTGGCATCTTATTGAAGTGACCCATATTAGAAACTCATTCTAGAACATATAGTCTGATTTCTTCCTGTGATATTGTAACTATAATTGTCATTAACTTCAAAGGTTCCTACTACATACTTATAATTATGTAATTAATTGTACATTATGCTATGTCTCAAAAATACAGTTCTAGGGGCCTGGAGAGATGTCTCAGAGGGTAAAGACACTTGTTTACAATGTTTGATGACCCAGGTTCAATTCTCAGTAACCACATAAAGCCAGATGCACAATGTGGTATATGTGTTTGGAGTTTATTTGCAGTGGCAGGAGGCCCTGGAGTGCCATACATACTCTGTTTCTTTTTTCTCTTAAATAAATAAATATTATTTTTAAAAATACAATTCTGATGAGAACAATGTAAGGCTTGAAAATCTTCCTTGGAGGGCAGTAAAGATGGCTTCCTGTACAAACATGAGGGTCTGAGGGGGCCAAAAACCACCTGAGTTTGAGTTTTCATAACCCACATCAATAGCTGAGCATGACCACGCATGTCTGTCACTCCAGTCCTGTGGGAAGTGGAGGCAGGAGAACTGCAGGGCTAGTAGATTGCATGTTCTGGAACCAGTAAGAGCTGCCATAAGGAAACACAAGTGACTGAGTAATGGACCTAGATAACCTCTCTGCTTGCCACAAATGAGCACAGAGGCCTCACCTGCACACACACCACACATGCTATACACTTGCAAAAAAAATCCTCCTTAGAGCTTTACTTTCACTTAGGAAGACGAGTCCTGGTTCTTAGATGATGCGGAATAAGCATGTTTGCTCAAGTATTCCCAATCCAAGGAGACGCACCACCCCAGAGGAGTCAGGATGCACAGATGGGCTCTTCTGCGGAGGAGCAGGGAGTCAGGGGAAGTCGCCACCTAATTAGATAAGGGTAAGTCAGATAACACTTTCCAAAGTTCCTGCAGGTCTACAGTGGCCACTATACTCATGGAATCCAAGGACATCCATCCATACTTCAGGAGTGTTTGCTCTGATTCCCATGGTCTTTTCCACAGACCTCCACTGGTATTCATGAGAATGGTTAGGGTCTCCTAAGAGACCAAGGGAACTTCTGTAATGTATGTAGCATAGTGAAGATGTTGGGAGACAGAGCCACTGTCACTATGTGACAAGTTGGAGGCTTTGCCCTTTGCCTGGGGTCTTTTCTTTCACAGAGTGTATGTCTTAAGTTTGTTGCAGTGGGAACACACCTTGATACCCCAGGGCACGATAAAGATCTATTGCTGTTGTGAGAAATACAAAATAACAAAACCCTTTTATCCCTGGACAGGGCGGTGGGGAGGCAAAGTTTAGGGCGTAGGATTCTCTCCCAGTATAATTATCTCCTACTCTAGGTTGAGATTCGGGAGACTCTTCTGACCAATATCTGCCATGGACTCAAAGCAAAGTTTTGCTTTGGGCACTACTGGGACTTCTTGTAGCTGCAAACAAACTCCAGATGTATGAGCCACTTTATGAATCTGGCTTTGCATGGGTACTGGGGAATCAAACCCAGGTGGGCAGCCTTTGAAAGCAAGCACCTCTAACCACTGAGCATCTCCCCAGCCCCTGACATTCTTGCTTGTGTCTTCACACTGCCTTCCCTCTGTGTGCATCAGTTCTCCTCACAGCATTTCTTTAAGAGAAGACCAGTCATATTGGATGAAGAACCTGCTTTATTTCACATGACCTCATTTTAGCAAATCACATGTACTATGGCTCTGTATCCAATTAAGGTCATGTTCTGGAGTCCTCAACACTTCAGCATAGGAATTGGGGATAATAGGGGAATATTGCTCAGCCAGTAACTGGGCCGGTTCTCTTCCTTCAGCTAAGCTAACCCATTTCTGGGTGTGAAAAATTCTCTGATCTCTAAAAGGACTATCCAGAAGTCTCAGCCTCTAATGCAAGGAAGCCTTGCTTTTCACATGGTGGGACTTACAGTCAGAAGTACTGGCTTGGGAGAAATCAAGCTGGAGCTGAGCTTGAAGTTCCTTCCCTGCTGGCAAGCTTTCAGACTGCTAGAAGATGGTGTGCAGACTTCTGGGAGAGAAAAGTCATCAACAGCATTCCCCAGAGGTGGACCGTGTGTGCTCCACATTCGACCTGCAGTCAAGTAGTGTCCCTCTGGTTACAATAGTGGCATGACTTTAAGGAGTGTAACCAACTGCTTTCAGATTGGACTTGAGGTTCATTCAATGGGACAGAATTTATGCCTGGTGCTTTAAGCTGGTCAAAAGGCCATGACTGAAGAGACCATGGGCTTATGGGAAACTTAACCCAACAAAGAGGAACAGATACTTGAGCATCGACACATGTCTTGTGTCCAAAAGAGTCTGCACCAGAATTCCATTCAAATCTGATTTTATTTCATGCCAGTGTCTATGGAGGTCCTTAGCCATATTTACTTTTATATATAATTTTCAGCTTTCATAAGTAATTCCACTTTCATGCACTCATTTGCTCATTAAGCTGAGTCTAAACACTATGCCAGCAAGCTCCAGGATCAGATAGAATGGGCAGGAGGAGAGCAATGGAGGGAGATACCTGATGTTCCCCTCTGGCCATCATAGGCGAGTGTATCCCTCCTTAGACAAGTGCCTGAGGCACCACATGGGCACACACACACACACACACACACACACACACACACACACACACACACACGTACACCACACACAGTCAATCAAGCAATCATTAGATCATGTCGTCATTTCACATACCAGTTTATTGAGCACCGTCAATCCAAATGAGGGACGCTACAGTGGAAGGTCAAAGCCAGGATGGACCACACAAAGGCAGCTTCAAAAAACCAGCAATGGTTACAAAGCCATCATGTGCATATGCAGAACCAGTAGCCAAAAGTATTAAGATCCAGTTATGGTTTTGAATCTGAAGTGTCCCCTACAGGAACATGTTTAGGCCACTTATTCCCTGACTGATGGTCACTAGAGAAGGGACTTTGAAAGTTATACCTGCCCCCAGTCCTGCCCTAGGCTCTCTGCTTCTTGGTCTGCCACCATATGAACAGCTCCCACCACACACTCCCGCTGCCTTGCAGGGAGCCTCTGTACCATGGCTGCCCAGCCACGGCGGACTGCAACCAGGTGAAACCGTGAGCCACAATGCATCTTTCCTCCCAGGGCTGTTTCTGTCAGGTCTTTTGTTAACAGCAATTCAAGAGCAAGGAATCGGGATGCAATGTAGAACTCCGTACTAAACTAAAAACTGGAGGAGCAAAGAAAGAACCAGAAACCTGCACAGAAGACCCGAGAGATTCCTTGATATGGGGCTTTTCACTCAGCTCCTCAGTGTCCTTTGGCCACTGTGACTACACAATGTTTGCATTTTTTTTTGCATGGTCAAAATGTGACTCTATTATGTTTGAAACCATATAAAGCATGATCAACACAGAGACAGTAATCTTATTATTCAAACTGGAATGCTTTATTTTTCCATATTTACTGGATTTACCATGGAAATGGTTGGAGAGATAATCCCTGGGTAAGCAGTCGACATCAATACTGGCTTGGGGAAGTTGTTTCCAGCATGGGAAAGAATAGTTGGCTCCTGAACGGTAAACGATGACCTTCCATTCCAAGACATAATCTTCCTGCTCATGGCTCATGGCCTCTACGCTCCATCCCCCAGCCGGAGAAGCTTCCACGCTTTTCCTTACCCTTTGATTTTGCCAGTACTCCATAGCTGACCCCATCAAGGCAGCAGGAAAAAACACCAACTACAATTGCATTTACTTATGCTGGGGCTGGGAAGATGGCTCAGCAGTTAAGGCGCTTGCCTGCAAAGGCTAATGACCCAGGGTTTGATTCCCCAGTGCCCACGAAAAGCCAGATGCACACATGTAGCTGGAGTCCATTTGCAGCAGCTAGAGGCCCTGGTGTGCCCATTCTCTCTCTGCTGGCAAATAAGTAAATATTTTTTGCCTGCCTGCATTTACTTATTCTTGTTTGGTCAGTTGGTTGGTTGGTGGGAGAAGGGGTTGTGTTCAAGGTAGAGTCTCTGTCTAACTCAGGCTGTCCTGGAATTCACTATGTAGTCTCAGACTGTCCTCAAACTCACACTGATCCTCCTACCTCTGCCTCCTGAGTGCTGGGATTAAAGACATGCTCCACTTGTTCTTTAATGCCAGTGAAACAGGTTTATGAAGATGAGAAAAGGAAGGAAATGTTTTGTATTTACTGTCAAATACTCACAATGCAGTATGCCTTTGTGTGGTCCATCACGACTTTGAGCTTCCACTGCAGCGTCCCTCACTTAGATTGACAGAGCTCAATGAACTGGTATGTGAAATGTCTACGTGGTCAATATACAGACTAGGCCTTGCCTTCACACACACACACACACACACACACACACACACACACACACACACACACACACCTGTATATCATCTCTTGTTCTCTCCTTTCATCCCCCTGCCGTGGGTCCCCTTCCTAAAGAATGTTCTAGGTGTTTGGCCCTGGGTCAATGTGTTCAGTGGAATGAATGGATGAACATCTAAAGATTGGCTTGGCTGGGGCAGAGGACACTGTCTGTCCCTCCCAAAGTCCTGTGTCCTTCCCGCTTGCCTGTCCCTCCCACCCTGGTTATGCTGGCCACTATTACTTAACACGCACCTCTGAATAGCCTTTGTACATTTCCAGACAGTAGAATGGAATTTACAGAAGGCTGTAACACAACCTTTTAATTGAACACACCCTGGGGAATTCCTTTGAAAATATTTCTGGGTTTGGGTGAGTTTCTGTCCCAGACTTTGCCTGGACACATAAGAGTCACGTTGAAGGAATTTGTCAAAAGAAAACTTCCTAGTGCGGTTGGAATGATTGTAAAAGGGTTTGGTCACCTGACAAGTAAGGATTGATCAATTATCAATTAAAAGAAAGAATGTGAGAAGAAGGGGAAGAGAGCCCCCGGAACTCAGTCAAATCAGCTTTCTTCCAAAGGACAGTGTCTGTGGGGTGCTCTGCAAGTAGGTTCCTCTGGTAAATTCTACCCTCATCACATGGAAGAATGAGCCACAGAGCACAATAAAGTCAGAGATGGTCACGGTCTTGGGGCAGAGATGGCTGTCTTTATTCTGTATAAGTCATAAGACTGGAAAAGCTGGGTTTTTTCCCTTTTGCTCTGAGATCAACTTACACAAGGGCTTCAGCTGGGGAGTGAATAAGCTTGGGCACTTTGGTTGGAAGATTTAGGGATAAATTCTCTCTCCACAGTCAATTTCCTCTTTTCTAGTAAAGTTGTTTCTTCAGAAGATAATGTCCTTTTCTCAATTAAAAAAAATGAGGTTTAGCAGTAATTTAAAACAGATTATAACTGCACAACCAAATCCATAATTACTTACTAAATACGAGACTGGGGAAGTTATGTGGTGACTGTAAGTTTTTAAGGCAATGTATATGACTGTACTTTTAAGATGCCTCTTTCAACAAAATACAGTCATACTTGATACCCAGCTTCTATTAGGCCACCCAGGATAATGAGGTTTAAAGCAAATAAAAGGCTCATAAAAGATGGATGAAAGGAATGGGAAATATTCCAAGTACTACAGCCCAACACGAAGAGGCTATTTTACATGTTCTGGGGTACTATATTACAGAGAGTATTTTCAGACCCTCCCCCATGCACATTCGATAAACAGAGAAGTTCTTTCTATAAATAAAACCGCGCACATGCCTGCATTATGGGAAACTGAACGAGGCCAGGTCCGCCCTCTGACCACCCCTTCTCTGCAGCTCCACTTGGAACCCTCACCACTCAAAGCCGGTCTGGCAGTTGCTGGAAGCTCCTGCCCAGGTGTTGCCACACACCTGTGCCATGGCCCAAGAGTAAATGCATCTAAAACATGGGGGGGGGAATGTTAGTCACAACAATCAACAATGGCCTTTAAAACATCAGACTGAGGCCCTAACTGGATTTCCATTGGCTTTTAATAGTCCATAAAAGAAAGCACACACACACATAAAAAAACACCCTTTTAAGACGAGTCATCAACCTCTGTGTGTGCATGGAAGCCGGAGGTCAATATGGTGTGTCTTCTTCAGTACTCTCCACTTTATTTTTAATATTTATTTATTTATTTACAAGCAGAGAGAGATAGAAGAGAGACAGACAGAGAGAATAGGCACTCCAGGGCCTCAAGCTGCTGCAAAGGAATTTCAGATGCATGTGCCTCTTTGTGCATCTGGCTTTACATGGGTACAGGGGAATCGAACCTTGGGTCATTAGGTTTTGCAGGCAAGCACCTTAATTGCCTAGCCATCTCTCCAGCCCTCCACGTTATTTTTTGAGACAGGGTCTCTCACTGACCCTAGAGCTCACTGATGCAGCCAGAACATCTTGCAAGCAGACACGAGGATCCTCCAATCTCCACCTCCTGAGTGCTGGGATTATAGGTGTGTGCCATGTCCAGCGTTTTACATGGGTGCTGGTGATCTGAACTCAGGTTTTCATGTTTGTGTGATAAGCACTACCTCAGTCTCTTTTAAACCTGCTCTTCTCCCACATGACCACCCCATCGTGCAGAGCTCCATGCCCTGTGCGATCTGGCCCTGTCCTGGTTTCCACAAGTTACTGTTGAACACCTGAAATGTAAATTGAAATATACAAGAAGAATAAAATGAAAGAAATAAATATTGCATTTATAATTTTTACATTGTATCATATTTTGACATTGAAATGATAATATGTGGCTAAAATTAATCATACTTGCTACTTCTGTTTTTATTTGAAAGTTGTAAACTTTGTATGTATTTGCTTATGTGGGAATTTTCTGAGGAGGGTGTGTGCATGCATGTGTGTGCATGTGGAGGCCAGAGGACATCCTCAGGTGCCATTTCTCAGGTACTGGCCACCTTTCTCAAGACAGGTGGTTTCACTGACCTGGAACTCACCAAGTAAGTCAGACTGGCTGGTCATCAAGCCCCATGGGTCCGCCTGTCTTCACCTCCCCGAAATGAGGATTACACAGGCACACCACCACACCTGGATTTTTTCTTTTGCATGGATTCTGGAGACCAAACTCTGGCCCTCATGCTTGCAAAGCAAGCACTACGCTCACTAAGCCGTCTCCCTGGTTCTCATTCTATTGATTTTTAAAGTATCTGATAGAACACTGAAATCGCACATATTGCGTGAGTCTGTGCTGCCCTCATATTTCTAATTAGACTGAAACTTTACCTACAGGTCACCAAGTCAAATGACCACAGAGGCTAGCTGGTAACCGATGATGCCTTTGGGACGTCCATGGGCAGTGGTGGGGACTGTAAGGGCCTGAAGTACATACGTGACAGGTGGTGTCCTCAGCAGTAGCTCATCTTGGTGAGGTAGGAATGTGGTGCAGTTATCTCTTGAACCTCCTAAGTTTTTAGAGAGAATTCAGAAATCTGGATCATGCATGTGTGAAAGGCATGTGTATTCATGTGTGTGTGAATTTTCCAAATGTTTAAGTGTTGGCAAGTACTGTATGAATTAAAAGCTAAGGTAGCAAGACACTGATTAAGCCAAACACAACATGTAAGTGGCTCACAGGCTGGCAGCGTATGGCACCCAGCTCTTCAGTCCCTGCCAGGCCTGGCCCAAGGCAGTTTTCCTCCTTGCCAGCCTCCCAGACAGGCTGTCTCATATCTTTGCATCCCCAGTGCCTCAGCTAAGACCATCTACAGATGCCAAATAAATGACCATTCCATGAATGAGCAAATGAATGAATGAATGGGTTCTAGAATATTCTTGTCTAGAAGTTCTTAAGCAGGAAACGTTTTCTTCTCTTTCTAGGGCTGAGCTGTGGGGCTGCCCTGCAGGGAGACTAAGAGATGCTTCCCATTGAAGCTAACCTTCTCCAAAACATCCAAGGACTTGCTTTGAGCTGGTGCCTAAAGTATAATGCAAATTATATTGACATAGACGTACTGGAACATAACTCATTTATGAGTCCTGAGTTTTAACCTGGAGCCTGGGAATCTCAGGAGCCCTTGAACCCTTCCTCTCTAAGCTCCTTGCTGCTCATGGGAGAGGATAGCATGCCTTAGGGGCAGTAGTATTAGAAGTAAGGGACTCATTAATTAGTGTCACCATCTTCTGAATGGCCAGCCTGGGATCCAGGTGGGACATGGACTTGGTCCCGCGGCCAGAGCACCTTCAGGATACCAGACATAGATGGACACTCTTGCTTAAACCCAGGCCCTGAGTCATCAGATGATAAGTTGAGAATGGGTGAGATTATGAAATGGTACACTTTCCAGCACCCTGCATCGAATGGATCCAACATTTTAGAAATACTTGAGGTTCAGATGCTTCAGGCAGGTGTTTTTTTTTAATTTATTGATTTAAAAGATAATAGTTTATGTTTCAACCCCAGGAGTCAAATGGCCTTTTCCAAGCTCTGCCACAGTGGCTTTAGAAAATGTCACAAGTCCACTATGGGTCACCTGCTTCCAGGAGGACCTGGCTGGCAGGTGAAGACAAAGCTACCATGAGGGCTGCAAGGTGAATCACTCATTCCTCCTGTTTCTGGACTGTGCTAGCCTGAGGAATCTTCCCCTTGGAAAACCTTATACTTTCTAAATAATAATAATTCTAAGCATAAGTTTAAAATACCCAGCATGTGAGAAGGCAGCTAAAGTACCCACCATAAAACCAAGGAGAAAAGGAATAAAATGGCAGTGGGGAGGGGGGAGAAAATATCAGTGTCCCTCTGTGAGAACAACAGAACCCAGGAGCTTGGAATCATGGCATTCTCAAAACTAGAACTGTGTTCGAGAGAAGAGTTTGCCAACAGAGCTCTCTTGGGGTCCACACACAGGCCCCATACTGACTTACAGGTGCTCTCCATCCCAGCCACCAGCCCCTCCCCATGCTATTGCTCATTATGTTAGATCAGCCCAGCTCTCTAGCCCTCCCCCCCTCTCCTCAGTTGGAAGAAGAGAAGAGGGGGGTCTTTCCAGAGTTTTTCCTCTCCTCAGTGGCTGAGGGTGGGAAATTCCATTCACACCCCTCCCCCCCCCCTTTTTTTTTGGTTTTTCAAGGTAGGGTCTCACTCTAGCCCAGGCTGACCTGGAATTCACTATGTAGTCTCAGGGTGGCCTCGAACTCATGGCCTCAATCCTCCTACCTCTGCCTCCCTAGTGCTGGGATTAAAGGAGTGTACCACCATGCCTGGCTTTCCATTTGTCCTTTTACATGGAGTGAGTTTCATGTTGTGTGTCCTGAACAAGATTATCATACCCACCAAACACACCAATGCCAAGCAATTCAAAACAAGCCATCCTCCAACTCCCCCACCACCGTCCTGCCACATGGAGGACTTGAGGAGGATGTCAATGAAAATGCTGCATTTAGGACAGCATCAGGGGACGTCACCACCAGGCAATCCTACATAGTCCCAAGAGGGCCAAGGAGGCCTGATCATGTGATCATGAGATGCCGGGAACTTCAACATACCTAGCTTACCTTTATGCCTTAGCTATTTTTCTCAGTGCTGTAATAAAATACCTGACAAAAACAATTTCCGGAAGGAAGGGCTTATTTTGGCTCCCAATTTGAGGACCATCATGGTGGAGAAGACGTCGTGGCAGGAACAGGAAGCAGCAGGTCACATGGCATCTGTCATCAGGAAGCAGAGAGCAATGAAAGCCAGGGCTCAGCTCCTTTTCTCTTAATTCAGTCCATGATCCACCCCAGCCATGGGATAGTGTCACCCACAGGGTCGAGTCTTTCCACCTTAGTTATCCCGATCCCAAAAACCCCTCACAGATGTGCCCAGGAATTTGTCTCCTAGCTGATTTTAGATCCAATAGAAATTGAGCATCACGCCTTCCATCTTGCAAACTCCAAGTGGTATTTCTTCTATCATCCCAGGAGTCTATCATGGCGATGTACCTGGTTCTCTGAGCCACCAGTGAGTCCGGTGGCCATTGTCACAATGCCATGAAGCAGAATCCATGGTAGGAACATGATGCATGTGTCTTCCTGTGGACCAGAGTCACAGTGAGTCCCCTGAAATCAGGAAGAGCATGGTGCTGGAGTACAGGCTGGTATTCCCACCATCCAGCACAGGAAGGCATTCAACAGTGCTCCTCCATGTGTCTCTCGCTTAGGGACAGGATGGTCATTGGGAAGACAAGGGTTCTCCCCTCCGGTTCCCATGGGGGAGGGCCCTTGGGACTCCTCTCGTGGATCTTGGGTGAGGCTCTTACTGGTGGTGGGTGGAAGCAGATTTTTTTCTTGCTTGAGTTTGGTCTGTGAAAAGTGAAAAGATGCCAGTCGAAACACTGCCAAGTGCAAATTTATGCACTTCAAAGAATTTTTATTTTTTTCAGTCAGTGCAGACATGAAATCCCAGACTCTCTTTTAGTTCCAGATTGTCAAGTTGCTGATGGTGCACTCTTTCTCACTTTGCTTGGAGAGAGCAGCAAATGTATGAACAGGAAAACCTGTATTTTACCCAAGTGAGTTCCCTGAGTTCATGGAGTGTGTGATTAAGTGGCTGTATTGAGACAAGAATCACTTACATCCCTAAAGGGTGACATTCTGAGACTCTTTGGTCTTGGGTCTGGCAAAAGCCTGGACCAGAATTGGGCATGAAGAATTTGAAAATAACAGATTCCACGGAGGGTGGGAAGGCAGGCAGGCCAACACTGTGGGACACTTGGCTGGCTTTGTTCAGCCACATGGCCCTTGGGTAGATCAGAACCAGGCTACTCCAGGCAGCAGCCCTACCCCAACCCCTCCCCTCCCAAAGGCTCCCAGCCAGGTACCCCTTGCAGGGACCACAGCCTCTCCCACCATGTATCTGCCCTTGAACTCCCTGTATTCATATAACTAATCCAGGACTTCCTGGCACATGGACATGGGACAAGTGTGCATTTCCTGCCCTAAGAATTCAGACAAGCACCTGCAAAGGCTGACTGGAGCGCCCCCAGGAGAACATGGGGGAAACAGATGTGCACATTTCATCTGGTGGGGAAGGCTCAGGATGCCGAAAGACTTCGCAACAGCATCTGCATCCATGCAGACGAAGGAAGGCAATGGGGACTATTGCAGTGCTGAGATGAACTTCCAAACCAGGCACAGTTTAGGGGAGGAAGGGATTTATTTGAAGCTTACTGATCTGGGGGAAATTCCACAATGGTGGAAAATGCTGGCTTCCTTTCACAGATCCAGGCAAAGAGAGAGAGAGAAAAAAAAAACCCCAGCAGCACCACAAACAAGCAAGCACAAAAAACAGCAGGGACCCAGGCAGAGCTTAGACCTCTCTTTATACCTTTAGGCAGGAAATTAGATCTGCCCCCAAATACACCTTAGGACTAGACAGACCTCAGGACTACCCTACCCCTCCCACCAGTGACACCTCTTCCAGCCAGGGAGCTGCAAATCCAGTTACAAGTTTTAATAAAACTGCTGAGTGTCTATTGAGGGACATCCAAAAAAGCTCCAGTGAAGTACCATTGCTGTGTAGACACTTTTGGATATATATATATATATATATATATATATATATATATATATATATGTATGTATCGTGAGTAACTTTGCTGAGGACGATGCAAACCAGAGAGACAAAACCCTCAGCAGCAATGCTGAGCCCATCTTCAGGGTCCCTCCAGTCTAGAGAATATCACCCCAAGAGCACCCCACATGCACAGTGTGTGAATGATTTGGGGGAAACAGTGGGTGAGTGTGATGCAGGATTTTTGAGATCCAGGGGGGTCCCCCAGATTTATGAACCCCAAGTTTTGGGTTCTGTCCTAATCTTTAATGAAGAATAACAAAGGTGGATTCAAGAGGACAAACTATGAATTATTAAGTTTATTTGGGGAGAAAGCACAAACTGTGGAGTTTGTTTAAGGGGAACTGGATCTGGGAAGGAAGGCTGAAACACATTTTTATGTGGAAAACATTTAAGAAAGATGGAAGTTTAGGGAGGAACTGGGCTAGCTGCAAGTACATGGAAAGTAGTTTATCATTTAAGAGAAACTGGGGCTTTTTGAAGAGAAGTTAGAAAGGAACCGTGTGTGTGGTGTCTGTGGGAAAACAAGCTTCCTGGGAAAGATCAGAGGGGGTTGTGAACACGGGGAAGGTAAAGTCTAGGAGAGAGAATAGGAAAATTTAGAAGAGGTGCTCAGGTCATTCACTGAGTGTTTTCCTGTGAAGAACAGCTAAGGGGAAGTGAGTGAAGGCACCCATGTGATGGGTCCAGAATGAAATCCACATATGGTGGATTTAGGGACCACAGGAAGGTCAGTGAAAAGTTAGGGGAAAGTTACCCATGTGGTAACTCCAGAGTGTAAATACGCACATGGTGGATGTCATGGTTTGATCCAGGTGTCCCCACAAACAAATGAATGTATTCTGAATGATTGATCCTCAGCTGATGGCAGTTTGGGAATTAGAACCTCGCTAGAGCTGTGTTGTTGGGGACGGGTTTATGGGGTTATAAACCAGCTTCCCCTTGCCAGTGTTTGGCACACCTTCCTGATGCTGTTTGCAGTGCTGTGGTGGAGGTGATGTCCACCCCTCTGCTCATGCCATCGTTTTCCCTGCCAGGATGGAGTCTCCCCTCGAGTCCAAAAGCCAAATAAACTCATGCCTCCACAAGCCGCTTCTGTTTGGTTCTTTCTGCGCAGCAACTAGAAAGCTGACTGCAACATGGATATATGTAACTAAGGAAAAAATTAGAAAGCAAAGAGCAGAGAGGCTGGGTGAGGATGGGAATCGAAACTCACGTGAAGTCAATCCAGGCCACAGCAAGCAAGGAAGCTGATCACACGAGGGTCTCCAAAGGAAGGAGTAAGACGGCAAAGAGGGCATGACCACCACCTTTAGAGTGTTCCATTCAGGTAGGCAGGGAAAATTCAGATTGGTTAATAAATCTGGAGGATGGATCCCAGAGTCTGCCCACACATGGGTTGGCTGGGTCCTAGCATTCCAGGGGGTGTTGTAGTCAGTTTTCATTCTTATGCCAGGATGAGATGGCAGGTGGGATGGCATTTCCTAGTTCCCTGTGGGCCTCCATCCCCGACTGAATGCCTTAAATAAGCTAGCTTTCTCCTATTTTGCCTCAAGTGAGCACCCCATAGTCTCTCTGGAAGCAGCAGAGACCAGGCTGAAATGTTCCCAAAATAACAGATAGGTATGTCTCTCATTGGACTGGAGGCCCACTCCAAGGGAGGGAATTCATGCCTGGTACTGAAAGCTAGTCAAAAGCCTATGGTTGGGGAGGTCATAAGCCCTTCAGGCAAACTATTACTGTTGTCTGGCTAGATGCATATTTTATAGCCACCAAACTGTCTTCTAAACGTTTATGTTTCTGCCCGTCTCTTAATGCTACTCTCCCTTTTGGTTAGAGAAGCTTTTCTTTTCAGATGGTGGTGACCACTGGGGTGACTCAAAACTCACCAAAGTGCTGAGAAGAAGTGACAGTGGAGTGTTCAGCACTGAGACATCTCTATCACACCCTCCAAGGCTCAGGGTCCATTGAGGAAGAGGTGGTGGAAAGACGGTAAGAGTCAACGGAAGGGAGGAGTGCTTACAATGCTGTCTTCCAGACATAAAGTGGCTTGATATTCATGATATTCATGACACAGTAGTTGATACTGCCTTCACAAGAACTGCATAAAAGAAAGAAAAATACATGATGAAATCAAATAGAAGAGGGGCTAGTTGTAAAGAAGAAGAGATTCAGTGGAGAGGGATTTGATAGGGAGAAAGGGGTGGGAGGGGATCGTGATCATGCTATATTATCTGTATTTATGGAAATTGTCAACAAGAAGTTAAAATGAAAAAAAGAAGAGGCAGAAATGAGTCAGGCAAAGCACCAGAAATGCAGGAGATAGACTCAAAGCAGCAAGAGGCAAGATTATCCGCCCTGTGATTGGTAGGGATGTGGAAGCAATGGAGACCGTGGAAGAAGGGACCTGGTGGAGACAGGAGGCCCAGGTCCTGGGGGAGGAGCCATGTCAGTGACCTTGGCTTTGAAGCAGCAGTCAGGAAAGGACTATCTTAATTTTCTTATCCCTGTCACCAAAATATTTTACCAGAAGCAGCTGAAGGGAGGACAGATTTGGGCTCGTGATTTTAGAGGGTGCAGAAGGCATGGTGGCTAAGGTGTCTGGATGCACAGTAGCAGGCGCATAAAGCTGTTTGTTCACTGTCAGGGAATCAGGAAGCAGAGAGAGAACTCAAAAAAGAATCAGACTGAGTGATAACCCATACAGCCCATTCTTCAAAATTCATTCTCATGCTGGGTGTGGTGGCACACATCTTTAATCCCAGCACTTGAGAGGCAGAGGTAAGAGGATCACTGTGAGTTAGAGGCCAGCCTGGGACTACAGAGTGAGTTCCAGGTCAGCCTGAGCCAGAGTGAGACCCTTCTCCCCAAAAAATATTTTTTTAAATTCACTTGCTCTAACAAGGTTCTACTTAGAAAGGTTCTATAATGCCCCAGAATAGGGCCCCTATTTGGGGACCAACTGTCCAAGAACACAAGTCTCTGGGGGACATTTCACATCCAAACCATAACAAGAGCTAATGAAGGATTTTAATCTGAGAAGCAAAACACATTGTCTTTGAAAAATAGTGTGTCTTGTTCTTTGAGTATAAGAAAAAGCATGCACATTAAGCAAGACTCAGAGAATGTGGAAAGCATCAAGAAGAAAGTTAAAAATGAACAGCATTTAAGAAAAAACAGACACACAATAGCACCAACTGGAAGGAATTGTAAGCACATCCCACTGTGAGAACATGGTGGTTCTCTCCATCTCAGGGACACTGAAGCTGGAGAGGCCGGTGGGGGATGAAGGAGAAATCTGTGCAAGAACACTCTGAGTATTTAGGTGACAGGAAGGAAGAAGTGGCACCCGGCTGGGCACACCAAGCTCCTCCATGAGGTCGGTTTGGCTAACGATCTGCAGCGGCTCCCTGGCGAGGAGTGTCATGAATATGCAGCATTACCTGAGAAATTAAAAAATAGTGTAAAACTAATTCCACAGCCAGAAGCCATCAGTCATCTTCTCATCATTTCCTTTCGTAACATCTGATGCGTCATTCTCAAGTGCTGTTGGTGACTTTGCACTTGAGCTTTGACCTCTAGAATTCGCCATCTTGCTGGAGGAAGTGATTCAGAGTAAATTTAAGAGAAGCTGAAACCTTGTAAGATGAGGACATGAGACCAGGGTCAAAGACCAGCTGGGAGAGGGGGTGAGAGCACCCACATACCTCATAACTACATCAACTATTAGATGCCTTGTGTATACTTTCCCACTTTCCCCAAAGGTAGAAACACACTGCTCATATCATATTTCACTAGAATATGCATACTGGTTACTTTCTGATCATTGTGACCACTTTTTGCAGCAGCTTAAGGAAGGGAAGGCTTTATTCTGATTTAAAATTTTGAGGGGACACATTCCATCAAGGCAAGGGAGATGGCCACATGGCCACACTGGCACAGAGTGAAGAAGAGAGGGAACAGGAAGTAGAGCTGGGCTATAAAACCTCAAAGGCCCACTCCCTCCAGTGTCTACTTCCTCCAACAAGACTCCAGCTCCTAAAGGTTCCAAAACGACCTTTCCAAACAGCGCCACCAGCTGGAGACCAAGTGTTCACACACCAGAATGGATGGGGGCGCTTCATCTCCAAACCACAACACTACACTTGGCTGCAGGAAAAAACCAATGTGCCCAACCCAAGTAATTTTTGTAAAATTTAATTTTACAAAACAGATCAGTTAGAAGCAATCATTTTCATTTTGCGAGAAACCCGCTCTCAGGAGAGCTCCTTATTTCCTTCCTTTACCTGAGAAGCTGAAAACATACGTCACATCAGAGAGAATGGTTTCCTGATTGTCAACACTGTGCAAATCACATCAGAGAGCTTTTAAAACACAAAATTAATCCACACCCAGCTCACCATGACCAAATTTATGCATTTCAATTCATTTCTGGGTCTGGAAACCCAGGACAAGTATTGATTCTCAGTTGGTTACTCACCGATTTCTCCCTCTCTGGGGTTTTCTGAGCACATACTCTCAGACATAGGTGAAGAAAGCTCCTGGTCTCACCTTGCTGCCTCACCTCACCATCTGGAGCCAGGTGTATTTGGGCAGCAGGGACCCTGGAGATCTAACCTTGGCCATCCTGGGTGGTAACTCCTGCATAGCAGGATCCCCGAGGTGGCACTACTTTCTTCCTCTGATGACAGTGCACCCACCATTTATTCTCGTGTCACCATGGTTTAGGGTGCCAAGGGTTTTCCACATACCCACCACCACCCAGAGTTTCAACCTTGTCCATGTGCTGCTGGCATTGCATAGTCTCTGTCCCTTGTCCATCTCCTCCAACCAGTGAAAATCCCTAGGACGTGGGAGCCATGTCCCCTTGTTACCATGAGTCTCTGGAAGATGGTCATCCCTTCATTGGTGTGTTGTCAGATAAAAACACCGCCTGTGAGAACATGAAGGGCAGTAAAATGCAAGATGCTATTTTTATGGCATTGGCTTAGCTGGCTCTTGACTTCTGAGCCCCAGGCTGTCCAGATGTTCATCGCAGAGCAGGCCAGAGAGGAACTTAACCACCAGCTCCTCTTTCTTCCCTGATGGAAGGTTCTGCCAGGACATGGGCTGAACTGTTGGGCTTTCAGAGCTGCTGTATTCCACGGGAGACCTGAAGATGCCACATGTCCACAGAGTGTGTGATTACTGTAATCTTTTCAGAAAGTTCCCTCACTGATAATGCGCCTGCTGTTTCGACTGTAAAGCCTGTGCTTGTGGTAGAGCTACTACAATAGTCTGCATCTCTCAAGGTGGCTGAATCAGCATAGTTCCCAGCCCACATACTTTTTTTATTTTAAAGTATTTTTTATTGTCCATAATGAGTTACATTGTTTAGTGGGCCAACAATGAATTGTTATCCCCAATTCCTCATTGCCCCCCCCATCCCCAGTCAGCTGGATATCCTCCTCCGTGGGCCGTCTGGATCAGTCTCTGTGGTAGGGGACCATGGATAACCCAGTCTTCAGCTGGGTTCTCCTGACCCAAGTGTGTTGATACTGAAGGGTGACATGCCTCTGATATTCTCCCCCACCACAGCTCTCACAATCTTTCTGCCCCCTCTTCCGCTCAGTTCCCTGAGTCGTGGTGGGTGAGTATTAAGGCTGCTTTAATGTTTTGAGCTTAGGGGTTTTTGTGTCGAGAATCGTTGGTTTCCGTCTCACTGGCTTATCCTGTGTTGATTGAATGGCTGTGCCTGTGGGTCCCTTGTTCGTCCCATTATTCTCTGCAGGGTTCCATATGGATCCTCCACGATATGACTGTGGTGGCTCATCTCTTGCCAGGATCTCAGCTATCGGCCTATGGTCGGTTGGTAGGGTTATATGGGCCACAGCTTTCTCACTGTATCCTGAAAAATACAAACACAATCTCCATTGGAGAGTGAGATCAGTATGGTTAACAAATATACACTATTCTGGATTACCTAGCTTCTATTTTTAAAAGCCTCCCCATCAGTCACTCACATAGTGCATCTTTTCTTGGGAGCACAAGAGTATGGGATCCGGTGCATATTGCCCTAAACCCCCATTTCCAATCAAGGGTTCCCCCTCACTGAGTGGAATATTTGGCCGAATTTAATAGCTGTTGATTGTCTCCCCCAGGCCCAGGCCAGCCCACATACTCTTACAGTGTGCTTTGACTGTAAGAACATCCTGAGAGAGATGTTCCCTCCCCGTGAGCCAGGGCAGATCTTTCTAACTGTCTTGGCCAATGGAAAAGCCTAGAAGACAGGTTCCACAGCTGCCAAGGCTGGGTCATGGATGACAGGCTGACCCTCTTTCTTGGGGGATGATCATTACATTTGAGGGAATGCAGGCCAGGTGGAGAGACCCACAGGGTGCTCTGACCAATGGCTCTACCTAAACCTCCAGCTGGCAGCCATGTACGAGAGATTGTAACACATCACCTTGGAGTCTTGTTTCTGAAACACTAGAAGTCATGGGCAGAGACAAGCTGTGCCCTACCTGGATTCTTGACCCACAAAAAGAGAAATAATAAAACGTGATTTAAGCCCCCGCAGTTTGGGGGGACATGTGTTATGCACCATTAGATAACCAATATAGTGACCTCTTGAGATGACTGTTTTTAATTTTAAAAATATAAGGGTAAAATGTTAGCCATCTAATTAGAGGGACCCAGACAACTTGCACTGAAGTTATGAGTGCACCCCAAGCACACCAACACTCCTTGGGGATCCTAGAGATGGTTCATGATGGGCATGCTGTTACGTCACTCTACCACTGTCTCTGCAAGAATTCCTGCAACCTATTGATCCTGCAAATGGATAGCTTCCTTCAAAGCTCTTGGACTTATGCATAACCATAGCTACTATATTCAGAATATGACATATTCTTGCATCTATAATATTGTCGGGGGTTCCGTGTGTATAGGGTGAAAGATGGACCAGGGTGGGTCCACCTCTGCATGTTGAGGACTCTGATATGGTATAAATGTAAACGCTAGAGCTAATGTCAATTCTTTCTCTCGAGTGAAAGCCTGGCTAGGAAAAGGCAAGTAATAATGGTTTTGGAGCCCAAAATTATCACAATTGCCAACATTTTGTGTTAATGTTAGACATCTGGAATAAACCAAGAGGGTCATGTATGACATCACAAGAGCAGTCAAGGATCCCAGAGAAGAAATGGCTTTTAAAAAAAAAAAAAAAGTGTGTCTGGCAGATGCTTACAAGTCTCCAGGCTAGTTACAGAGCTGTGTGGGCACAGGGCACAAAGCGGAGCCATCTATGCATATATTGTTTGTAAACAAATGACTTTTCAGATTTTGACAAAGTACATGCCGGGAGCTTTGAAGCTTGGTTCCCTGGAGATTTCCTGGGAAAGCAGCAAGACTTTTTTAGAGGGATCCAACTTACCAGAAATGGGTTAGAAACAAAACAACTTTGGGAGGGATGGGAAAATAACAGAACAGTATTTTATTTATTCCTCGAGGACGCCGCGCTTTCTCTGTGACCCTCATAGCTTTCCTCTTCCCCAGAACCCAGGAGGTGTGTGATCTCGGGTTCACCATGAAATGAGCTGAAATAAACAAGTCTGGAGTTGCAGGTCTCACAGGGATCTCCAGTGGCAAGGATAGAAAGTAAATGAGAAAATGTGGGGTTACACCCTTTCTCGGGAATGTTTGGAAAATTCGCTATTATCCCCAAGAATCTGTGAGCTGCGTGCAGAGTTGTAGAATGAAGAAGGAGAGCTAAAAGTGTCCAAAGGGAAAGGAGGCTTCCTGAAGTCTGGGACAGGGTCTTTGCCTTTCATATTTAAATGATCATAGTGATCCTGGGAGGCATTGTGACCTCTGTATGGGGGGAGGGGAATCACCTTTATCAGACAAAAACCTTGTGGTTTATCTAAACTGGGTGTTTTTTTATTTTTTCACATATGTACAAGTGTGTGCGTGTGTGCAGAGGTCAGAGGTCAATGTCAGATGTCTTCCCCAGTCACTTGTATTTTTCACTTTTTTTTTTTTTGAGACAGGGTCTTTACTGAACGCGGAGCTCACCAATTCATCTAGCCTACTATCCAGCAAGCTCTAGGGCTCCTCCTGGCTCCAGCTCCCCAGCGCTGGGATTTACAAACGTGTGCCACCACACCTAACGTTGCTTGGCCACACCTAGCATTGCGTAGCCACCACACGGTTGCTTGGCAACAAGAATTTTACCCACTGAGCATCTCCCCAGCCCCAAAAATGGATCACAGAGCCTGCGAAGAAGAAAGTAGATCTCATGTTATGTGAGCGTCTCTTGTGAGTTTAATCTGATTGCTGACTTCAGAGTTGAAAGCCTTTCTCCACTCAGACTCTTGAAGTCCATAAAACGTACAAGATGCCAATGATACCTACTCAGAAGACACCTACAAAGAAAATCAAATTGGAAAACCAGGAAACAGAGGGCCAGGTTTTGCCTGAATTTCTCTAAGAACAGTGTTTTGTAGCTATGCAGTTCTAGTGAATTGAGATGTGGATTTGAGGGCTGGGAAGGTGGATCCATGGTAACATGCTTTCTATGCAAGAATGAAGGTCTGAGTTTTATCCCAGAACCACTCAAAGAGCCAGGCACACACATGTAGACCAGTGTTGGAGAAGCAGAGACAGATCTCGGGGGCTCACTAGCCAACCAATCTAGCCTACTTGGTGAACTCCAAGGCAGCAAGAGACCCTGTCTCCAGAAAAGGTGGATGGTGCCTGAAGGAATGACACCTGAGGTTGTTACCTGCTTTCCACACACATGCTCACACACGTGCACACACATAACATGAACATACACACATACAAACATGTCCAAACCATCAAAAATGCATATTTGAGTTCAGTAAACATGCTTTGAGTACCCCTTCTCCTCCAAGATATTTACACACACACACACACACACACACACACACACACACACACACACACACACGCCAGAAAACACATTAAGGTTAAATATTAAGGTAAAATCAGTTAAATCCCAGAGGGAATGGGAATCCTTATTCTTCCCATACCTTTAGAGATTTCATACTTATCTTGAAGGTAAAATGTAACCATGTCTTCAGAATGCCAGTTCCCAACAAGGACTTAACCATGATCATTCATTAAGGGCACTGCTTGCAGCGCGCATCAATTACAGGTGTCCTCAAGAGGAAAATAAGAACCAGAGGTGAAGTCAAACTCCTCATGGCCTCCTGGATATAATGACAATAGAGAAAGTTAAGGGTCTTTCAGGGATGACCAGATTGTTTCCTGGAGCCAGGAAACCTGAAGCTCCTGACTGATGGCTCCTGGCTCTGCCTGATTGGGCTGGAGGCCAGGGCAGAAGGTTTGATTTCTTTCACCCATGTCCCTTCAGGCACATGACCTGTGCATCCTGTTTTTCCTCTACTGCAGGAGACATAAGCAGTCACACACACATGGTCATGAGAACCAAAACCAAACTTAACGATCAAAATGAGCCTGGCTGTGAGGTACCACCTATGTCCCAAGGGTTACAGAGAAATGTAGATTTAAGACACAGAAGAGGGACAGGACAGACGTCAGGGCCCGTGTTCTTTAGTGACATCGTCCACTGTGATGGAGTAGGACTGGGAGGCAGCAGGACAGTATGATTACATGTGACAAGTAGGGCATGAGGCTTAGCAAAGTGAACTTTAACCCAGCCTGATTCTTTTTTAAAAAATATTTGTATTGGCTCAACTCTTGCCATGATCTCAGCTTTTTGCCTGCTGTCAGGTGGTAGGGTTATATGGGCCACAGCTCACTTGCTATACCCTGAAAAATACAAGCACAATCTCCATCGGAGAGTGAGAACAGGAGGATCCATATAGAACCCTGCAGAGAAGGTCGGGATGAACAAGGGATCCATAGCCAAAGCCATTCAACCAACTCAGGATAAGCCAAATGTGTCTGTGTTTTTCAGGATGCAACGAGAGAGCTGTGGCCCATCTAACCCTACCAACCCACCGTAGGCCGATGACCCAGATCCTGGCAAGAGAGGAGCCACCACAGTCATATCGTGGAGGATCCATAGGGAATCCAGCAGACAATGACAGATGAACAAGGGACCTATAACCACAGCCATTCAATCAACACAGGATAGGCCAATG